>JAJLTU010000071.1:0-35636 GCA_030568295.1 Myxozyma neotropica
CGCATAGCCTCGTGCTGAATGACGCGCACGAGGCTCGGCAGATGTCTTCTAGCGGAAAATGAAGATCATGACCGGTAATGACCCTTGGTCGCGGGCGGGTTGCCAACCGCTCCCTGGGTTTGCTCGAGGCGGCCGCATAGGCCGTCTGCCAGTTGATACCATTAAACATTACACATGCAATGCTACCGTTGTTCTGTGGACCCAGGGCAACCCGCAGGAAGTGGAGGGACCAAGGCTCGGCCGGCAGACCGAACGGTCACAATCCCTTTGATCCACCTTCTGCAGGTCTTACTGGTACCAACAGCAACGTGCCACCAGAGAGATTGCAATGGAGCAGCAAATGCTCTCATCGCCTCAGAACCCCGGCCTGGCGGCTGCAGCACAGCGATATCAACCGATCCCGAGAGTGGATGTCGACACAATCCCCGTGACGAATAGAAATCGAAAGACTATGCTGCATCAACTCTGTATAGTAGCTGAAGTTGTCGATGCTCTGTCCAATCCCGTGCCACCTGTGCTCTAGCGTGGCGCGTCGACCTTTCTTCTGGCTCATAGCAGCCTTGCACTGCTCCTGGGTTATCATTAGCGGATCAGTATCCACAGCAATTAATGAATTGTGACCCATCTAGCGGTGCATTAGACCATCCATATGCAATTCCCCTGAGTAATTATTCTTCTGAATTTGGAAGCTTGTCAACCGTTTCATTCTCAGTTCTGGGTATCTGACCGACTAGCCTAGGTCGGCAACTTTCAGCTGATTTCAGCTTTACTCAAACAGTCACAACTGATAGCCGCAAACAATTTTGCAGCCTAAAAAAATATATTATCGGCAAAATTATGATCCAACCGCGAATCGAACGCGGAACCTCCTCGGATTTCTGCCCACTATTGTGAACGAGACGTGATAAACCGTTACACCACTGGACCAATTTCAAATAAGCCTGAGAATTGGGTAATAAGAGGGAGGAACACGCTTATTAACAAAAAACCAGGGTGGTCTTCACTCGCACGGGTTGCAAGGTCCCCCAAACAATCATTTACGAGGATTTTCGATCCTTCTATTTCTATTGATTCAATTCATGTAGCCCTCTTTCTCCGTTTCACGTATTCTATCTCTTCCTGCGCCTTTCTTCCTTCCTTCCTTGGCTCTCCGAACCAAGTGGTAGAATTTCGTCTTCTTAGGCCACCTTCTTTCAGCCTACCCCTTTGGACATTCCTTTCTCCAGCATTGCTGTGTTTCCTCAACTTTCTCTCCATTTCTAAGGAGCTTCTTCACCAACAGGTTTTCACTCTTCATAATGTCCCTCACATCAACACTGTAACTGAGAGTAACGCCTGCTTCTCTCCTCTCATTTCACCGTATAATGAAATTCTGAATCTTTTTCCTTACACCTTGAATGTACCAAATGTCCATAATAACCGTTATTGCCTGGTATTGACCCTCCATGACGTAGCTAAGTCATTGCCTCATGCACTATGGCTGCCCCATCTTGATGGCAACGTGGTGAACCTTGATAATATACTCAGCAAGGGGGTTTGTTATTTTGCCACTCTGCTAGCATATTTGCCCTCATCGTCCAGTGTTGCCTGAGTGTTGGCATTGTCATAGCAGGCTCACATTCACATGAGGTGCCCTCAATATCCCTGTTCTCCGCATGACCCTCCTCAGTCCGAAAGACCTCTTTTGCCCCAAGTGCCTGCTACTGCACCTCACGTCCCTTGATCTAGCAGCTGATAAATAAATCAGGGTTTCATCATACGGATTTGCGAACACCCTATGACGAATCCGTAAGACTATCCCTAAACTGGAATATGATTATGATAATCTGTTGATTTTATGATCAATATATGATTATAGTGTAGATTCTATGAATATGGTATGAATAAGATAAAATTTTGACTATATCATAATCATATCCACCCCTATGCTGCAGATTCTATGAATTCAATATAAACAAAATAAATTTTGACAATTTCATAATTGTATCCACCCCTAAATGAGGAATAGCGTAGTAGGCAAATGATAAAGCATAAACGAAATAAGTAACACAAGAATGCGACTAATGAAGCATTGGTCATGAGGACACACAAATCAAATCACCGGAACTTCAATGCGTGAGCCAACAGGAGGTTGTTCACGCTTCTATCATCAACTTCAACCAATTCATCAATAAGAGAGACTGATGTCATTGTGACCACGAGAGACTCATACCCTATGCCATTGTTTAATAACTCACATCTCAGTTTACGTTGCAAGATTACAGAATTAATTCTGAAAAAAAAGGTTAGGGTCGAATTTTTCTTAAAATTATTCGGCCTCTGCCTTGCCCTAATCGGAAGGAGGGGCTCGAGTTGGTAAGTTCTGCGCTTAGCTTTCGTGATGATAACTATTGCCATTGGGCGGTTCACTAGTCTAGCCGTTGTTCTTGGCTACATGCGGAAAATTTCGTTGGATAATGGGTTTATGAGGAAATTGCGTTGAAATGCCACTATTTGGTAATATTGGCATTTGGCAAGAAATACGTTGGAATAACTCCGATTTAGTATTCTGAGATAACTTGGGTTTGTCGTTTCTAAGGGATTTACCATCTTATCTAACTAGCCGCTCTTATGCCATATATCAAGACTATACTGGTATGGATATGCTGTATATGTGCCAACTTGTTTGCATCTATGCATTGTTATTTGATTCCCCTACTCTGCCTTATATAGCGCGGCCAGTAAAGATAAATGAAAATAGTGAAAGTTAAAAAATTGCTAAGGCAACGCAGTTAGTAGCTCTGATGCCAAATATTTTGTATTGCAATTCACGGCTTAATGGAAAGACACAGCTGCAGAAAACCGGCATTACTAATGCAAATCGATCGATCGATGCACATATGAATTGATAGAGACGCAAATTCAATTCAAAATGGAAGCAAAAAAATAAAAGAAATCAAACAGGTGCAATTACTTCATAACTTGTTAAATTTAAATATAAGTAAACAGATATGGACGGTGTCTGGAGGTCGTCAGATCTACATCCTGAATTTGCAGCCGTCGCGTGGTCAGCGCAAAACCCAAACACTCGGCTTGGTTTCGCGAAGTCATCTTACGAAAGGCGAGATTTTGCTTAATTATAGATTGCACTTGAACAGCCTAGAGAACCAACCTATGGCTAGCGACGCAGAATTCCCGCTTTTGCAAGCACAGGGTCTCTATGCCTCGCAAATCATGGGCGATGGCAACTGCCTGTTTCGCGCGCTCGCAGACCAACTTTGCGGCGACCCTGACCAACACCCCTCTATCCGCCGAGACACCGTCGATTTCTTAAGAGCCAATAAAGAGCAATATGTGGGATTTCTGCCTGCAGCTTTGAGTGTTGCCACAGGTCGTAAGAGCCAACGGCGAGCTACTGCGGTTGCGTCGGCCACTTCGGCCTCTCGGCATCCCACTCAAACGACGGGCAAGATATGGGAGTCCTATCTTGAGACTATGAGCAAGAGTGGCGTTTATGGTGACAACCTCGAGATTGTGGCATTTGCAAAACGTTTTGAAGTGGACGTGAAGATTCATTTAACAGATTTTGCCTATGTTGTATCAGGTGGGGACGCGCCCTCGCCAAAGCTACTACATATTGCATATCATCAATGGGAGCATTATTCATCGATAAGGAATATCGATGGGCCACATTCTGGACTTCCTAATGTGAAAGAGAAGGCTAGTACAGGGTTTATGTACGAATATCAGCTCATTGGAGATACTAACTCGCTCAACAGGTCATTACACAATCGGATTCGGATAGGTTGCTTGAATCGCATAAATATTGCCAGCCATGGATGGAAAAGGTGGTTCTGTCTTCTATTCCTGATCTTGATGGTCCTGATGACATAGGACGGGTGCGGGATGCTATCGAGAAATTTAAGGGCGACGTCAATCAAGCCGTCGATTTTCTCTTTGAACTGCAATTGAAAGCGGACGAGACCGAAATCACTACAAAGGCAAATTCTACTGATCACTCAGTCTACATATCGCCGGAAACAAACTCCGACTATAGCTCGGTACCGAATTCGCCAACGCGAAATTTGTTGGAAGCGGAAATTCAGCATCCGCTTGACACTCCAGCAACCTCGTCTTCACCTCCTTCAGATTCAGCGTTAGATAGCACTCCCGCCACTCCTTCAGAAATTGCGACAACGCGCGCTGGAGGTCGCTATACGACTCGAAAACATATAGCAGCTAATCGATTGTCGCACATGTCAAAGCCGGCCAAGAAGGAAACTGCTCGTGAGCGGAAAGAGCGGCAAAAGCGTGAAGCCAAGGAGAGGCGTCAGCGGGAGCAGCACTCGAGTAGTGCAGAGCTGGCGAAGAAGGATGTTAGCATGGCGGGTGTAAATATGCAGCCGTCTCTTTCTGCTTCCAAGGTCGTATATATTTAATGATTATTGCGTGCACTTTGTCTGTTGGTGTCTCTTAGTTTTGTTACTTCATATTTTCTTTGCTGGGTATACGTCGCGTTGCATTATCGTGGCTATGGCTATAGTCTACGAGGGGCTGTTGTGCTATTACTGCTATTCATAATTCGGCACGCATTGAACGGTTCTTTGCTAAAGGGTTGAATGATTTTTATTCGTTTCTACAATCGAGTTTCTTGTGCATATATCAGCATTTGTCGGCTACTGCGACACGAGCAAGAGTTCTTGATCGCCTCTAATCACAGGATTAAGTCACAAATACATTGGAAAAATTACTAGAACATTCATTGATATTATCTCAATTGATATGCCATGCAGAGGTTCAGAGTCAGCTTATTCGATCATTTTGTCCCATGACTGCGGCAGATAATTTAGCGGGCATTGTATCTCGCCGATGGGGGATTTAGCTGATAGTAATTGGTAAGCAGCCATGTTACTGAATTTGCTAGTCTCGAGGACATGATCCTCCGAGAAAGCACCAGCAACTGCTCGGCGGCAGTGACGAGCTTACCAGACGTGGCGTACTAACAACAAAGATCTGATTATGAAGCATTGCCACTCTACGTCACCGTGGCGGTGAGCTGCGCCACCTGACAAATCCAGTCCAGCCAGGCCAGGCATAAACGCCGCAAGTCTTATGTGTTTATGAACCTTAAGCGCGCTTATTTGCGACAGTTGCGCCCGAACTCGGCCGAGGCGCGACACAGGCGATACAAAAAGGCAAGGTCGCCCTGCCGCGTGCCTACGATAAATACTTAAATGGCTGCTCGACACTGTGTTCGCTCCTACGCCCTTCTCCGTACTCAATCACCTGCCTTTGCCCCGTATCTCTCTCGCACTTTTCGCACGTCTTCCAAAGTAAACATGATCAAGGATATCAAGAGGTGAGAATTGGATTGTTGCTGCTACTGCAGCCTTATCTCGACGAGCGTCTGCTAACCAACCGCCAGCATCGAGGAGTTCCGTGCCGCCATCGGCGAGGACAAGATCTCCGTCATTGACTTCTACGCCACCTGGTGCGGCCCGTGCAAGGTCATCGCACCCAAGGTCCACGCTTTCTCCGAGGAGTTCACCGAGGGCATCGACTTCTACAAGATCGACGTCGACGAGGTCGCTGATGTTGCCGCCGAAGTTGGCATCCGCGCCATGCCCACATTCATGCTTTTCAAGAAGGGCGAGAAGATCAAGGAGGTATGTGTCGTCTGTCTTTTATTTTGTTGGAGTTGGTAGTCGATTGTTCTCAGGGCAATTCGTGCGAATATCGATGTGAGATACAGCTTGCTGTGTTCTCTTGATTGGTGAGCAGGTTAGGGTCGCCCGTGATATGGCTCCACTTTGGTCTCCCGAAAACGAGGGTGTTGGATGACTCTTGCCTGCTCTATAGTCAAGCCATGCTCTTTATTGCCTTTGCGATGCTCGTCGGTTCATCTTGCCAGCAGTCTGTGCTATTGCTAACGTTCTCTAATCTAGGTTGTCGGTGCCAACCCTCCAGCTTTGAAGAGCGCTATCACCAGCGCCCTCTAAATCGCGCTTAGCTACAGAATGATGTATTTCCAATTAATAGAAAAAGAAGTAAAAATTTTGAGATGGTGGAGGCGCAATCGATTCTCCATCTATGTAACTATGAGTAATCTTTCAGCTTTTATGGTGGACGTATGGCGTGGAATTAGAAGATCTTGAGCGAACTTAGCTACTGCTTGCTCTTCAATGTATATGAATTTGTATACATATGTATAATGAGGTCGACAGTTCGTTGCAAATGAACTGAGGGACATTATTTGTGTTGTGCGTAGTTTAGCATGTCGGAAATCATAAATTACATATTAGCATTGGAACAAAGTGGAGTCTCTGATTAAACTGCAGGGGTCTCGTGAGCGTAGAATATGTAGTTAAACAATGCAGCAAAGTAATAATATATTGCTCATTAAGACAGCGAAAATAACATCACCTCAAACGCATGAGTTAACTTATTAGCGACAAATATAGATGCCTTTGTAGACTACAAATGCTTGATAAATCAGAATGCGTTAGCTAGTAGCGTCGTGCAGCTGGTATTGAACAGTAACACAAGCGCATAGTACATAGAACAGTCAGTAGAATAGCTAAAATCCAGAACTAGATCTAACTCCTATCGACTGAAGCCGATGCGAGAAGTCTCCCGAACGCGAATCTACATCAACAGTTTTCCTGCTACGTCGAGTGCTTGGGGTGAGAAGCAGATTCTGAATCGACGCGAGTGGCTGACGCACGGGCGTTCGTTGTGGATTAAGCATTGAAGAATTGCCATTCAGCAATCTTGGTATCGCATCTGGGGTCGCTAGCTTTCAAAGTTAGAATGCGTAAAACCCTTTGTCAAATTTGGAGAGGTACATACCGTGCGGGTTCGGCATGTATGATTCATTAGGCAAGCTCTTCTGAAAATCAGAAACGTTATTCGTCGTACCTCCAATCAGCATTCTGCGTTTCAGTCTCTCATAAAGGCCCTGAAGCTTGCCAAATTGCAACGTTTTGTCATGCAACGCATCAGCTAACTCTGCATTTCTCTTTTCTAGGTTTCCCTGATCTCTCTTAGCACCTGGCATGGAAGTCAGCATCCATATCTTCTTCGCTAAAAGCGAATAACTGATAATACCAGATAGTCGATCCATAAGACCTATATCAAGCAAATTTAGCTATGCGACCCATGTATGCTCAATATTAGCAAACGCAATCACCAGAGATTTCGGAGTTAGCATCATGAACAAGTTTGTCGATATGTTGATTCAACCTGTGCCAAATATGTTCGCGTAAGAATCACCGGTATCAGCTTTCATTGCAAAAGTATAGTGTTTACCTGTGGTTCATTTCCGTGAGGTTCCGGGCATAGTATTCTTGATACATCCTGCGTACAGCAAAGTAGAGATCAGTCAGTATTGAGTCGAATTCTGGATGTTATGCGGCTGAACGAACATCTCATGACAGCATTGATATGTCCAGAAAGATAATGCCCGGGAGCTTATGTCACTTATAATGGCTGGACTCAATCCAGCAAGGACACTCTGCAATAGATAAGCTTTCAAATACAGGGAAACAGCTTCGACAGGAGATTTTTTACGGTTTTGTAATCACTAAAATACATTTGTATGAGTTAGCAATTATCAACACATTTATAAATGATTTCTAATTTATACTCTGACGGATTGAGAATAGTGGCGGTCACGTCCTAAACCAGTATTGTTAATGTTAGGTCCTCAGATCATTCTACGGCCAGAGATCGCCGGATCGCAAGAATCATCTAGATACCTCCGGCCCATTCAACGGCGTATCGCAAGCAGGACAGATCTTAGACTCGGCAGAACGAAAAGATTGATTAGCACATGCTGTGCAAAATAAATGACTAGCTCAGAATAAGATTATTGAATAACACAGAATCTCGAAAGGATTGGGTATTGGAATCAAACCTGCAGGTCGTCACGACAGCTTGCTGCGTCAATCGAGCCCTGCATTCATGGTTATTGCAACGAAGTACGAAATCCATCTGGGGAGAATGCTCTGTCAGCAAAAATCGCAATAGGCAGATTCTGAAACTTATCCGACTCTTCTTGACTACTCAGCTGATCGAGCTTGTTTCTGCAGCACTAGATGTGGATTGAGATAGCAGCCTCGACGGAGGAGAGCTGACATATCTCCTTTGGCTTTTGTACTGTCATCGATCAGTGCCAAATTAATATTAAGGTTTCGCTAAGCTGGTGGAGGGGCTGGTATTCGCAGAAACCCTAATTGAGTCCTGGGGACGACCAGCCACTTGAATCGAGCTATTAGCTGTGCTGGTTTCATGCATGGCTCCCTATAGCACTTGCGTTATGGCTAGCTATAATGTTTCTTGATTAGTCCAGCTTTATATTCGGGCCCGTTCGATATATAATTTGTCCCCAGCTGCTGTTTTCCCGGCTGATCTCGTCGTTGCGTCCACACCCACCGTATCGACGACCTGCTGTCAATTGGTAACTCGAAATGTGCCATTTACTAAATACACACCTCTCCGGAAGCTAGGCTAACTCTTGAATTTTTAGCGACTGCATGCTATAATTTTGCTTACGTCTATAGTTCTGTCGATGAGAAGTCCAACGCCGAAACATGTCATTGCAAGATCCCAGGATTGATAAGGAGCTGCCGCACAATTCTTACCTAGCGCAAATCCCTGTTGAAATGTCGCAACCTGCTGCTCAAAGTAGCGCGCACTCTTTGTCTAGCAAATCTGGACCGATTATATCGCGCGGCAGGGCTGGATTGGGTCAGTGTCTACGAGCCTTGAAGGTTCGTAGCGCAGATATCGTTCTACCAAATCCTAAACTTCGATTTCGATACGAGCCAGCAGAGCGATTGATGGTTCCTATCGATCCACATGAAAATTTTAAGCAGAAGGCCTCATCAGAACCCGATGCAATTGATGCCCACGTGGATACTTTTGATGCACACGATATTAGAGTTGCAATGGACAAGCAGAAGATACGCAGTCTTTCTAGCGACTCACACTCCAATGATCTGCCTACACCAAAGGCACAGAAGATCGACAATACAACTGAGTTCTCCCAGATTAATCGTTGGCCATGGCGGGATAGTCGCGAGCTGAGAGATGTCAATCTGTCCAGAATCGAGCAAGGCCTGCCACTGGACCGAGTGAAGACTGCACCACTACGAGATACAGAAATCCTGCAAGTCAGAAGTCAGCCCAATATTAACCCAGACGCTGTGCAATACTACGATTTTCCAGCTTTGCAGACTAGAGTTCAGAAGAGTACATTGGAGAAGAATCCTCCTAGTCTTTCTCGTGCTCCCCGTTGCCTAGAAGTGGGCAAGTTCACCGATCCATCGAGAATATCTGAAACTCCTTCTTCACTAAGTCCCAAAGCTGGCATTAGATCAAATGGTGGTCCTGCATTGACCGCCGCTTGGACAAATTATTTAAAAGAGGTTACAGCTAGCAGGATCAAAGCTGAGCAGGAAATGCGTGCTAGGGACAGCAGAGAATGGAGATCACAAAATTGTGATTGGCCTGACGATGCTAGCCATGGCTCTTTTTCAGGGTCTAGTGAGTACGGTGCAAGGTCAAGTACCGACATTGAGTATCCTGAAGGGCTGCCGGATTTCTCTCTGGGATCTGAAGACATAGAAAGGGCTACTGATGAAGTCCCCGACACCGGCTACGTCTTTATCGAGAGACCGCCAATGACTCCAGAATTATCTATGTCAAGAGACGACACCGATGAAGACAAAACGCCAGTTGCTAAGGTCCAAGTTGCGAAATCTGATATTTTTGACTTACGAGGAATTCCCATGCGTTCAAGATCAATTGATTTTGAAGATCTACGCGTTTCCGTTCACCAAACGTCAACATCTAGACATTCCGCGAATCAGAGCTTGTCCACCTCGGCGACCTACGATATTTATTCAGAAGGTGAGGAAGAATTATATCTTTACGATAGCGGAGTTCCTGTGCGTCGTGCTCGTATCGTAAGACATCCTCAGACGGAACATGGAAAGGAAGCCCAGGAGTTCATGTCATATGAAGGGCTGGCAGTCACAGCTTCTGACGTTGGAAATGATTATTATGGAAAGTCATAATTGATATTCAGTTCATTTGCTTAGATTTGTATCAATTTCGTAAATGCACTCGCTGGTTGTTTTGAAGTAAAAAATGGATTCTTGTAATTATGCTGATATTTCCGTGAGAGTAAATTTTAAATATTCGTCGGCGCCATTGCTGCAAATTATTTGCGCATTTACGCAGCAAGTTGAATTAAAAGTATGCATTATTTGCTAATTAAGAACTGCAGTTTTTTCAGAAAAATTATTACCATATTTTAGTAATTATTTTTTTAATAATTTGCAAGATATTCGGCTGCCAATTAACAACTTGTTCGCAATACTAAATCTCTCTGACCCAGTCGGTGTTCTGCTGACCCGTTATTGAGGGTCCCTAAACTCAATGATGCTTATCTCTTCGATGATGCGTTCACTTTCCTCTCCTACCGCCAACCAATTCGACGTCACCAACTCATTGCTGACCGGTCGCAGTTCGCTAGCAATTTCTGATGACCTATTGAACTCTCTTGTAAAGGAACCCGAAAATATTGTGCATGCGCGAGAAATATGGACTTTTCGCCACGAACAGTCGACAAGACAAGGTAAGCAACTCGCTGAGCATCATTCAGTTCAGTGTAGTTAACGGCAGATTGTGCGCGATCAGGGTGCTATGGAAGAAACTCTTCGAAAGCAAGGCATTTCCATCCCTTACAGCGCTGAAATCCTCGGTCATTAACGGAGGATCGATATGCGACGACTCTCTTCGTTCTGTGTGTTGGAAGGTCAGTGCTGATACAAACTAAATACAAACATGCTGGTAATTACTGTTGGATTGTTGCTAACCTCAGCAACTCCCACTCACAGCTCTTTATGCTGATGCCCGATCTCCAACCTGATACATGGGGCTCAATTCTGCAGACTGAACGCGAAAAGTATAATGTATTGAAGCGTAAATATCTCGCATTACATCTTAAGCGGGCACAAGAAACAACTGGATCGTCCATAAGCGACGATGATGAGTCTGAAGATATTAATGTAATAAATCCCCTGAGCGTGGATGAGTCGGTAGGTGCTGTCACTTGTTATTCAGGGGAAATATCTGCTAATAATTGTGTAGAATCCATGGAAAACATTTTGGAAGGATGAAGATCTACGGAAGGACATTTTGCAAGATATTGAACGGACCTTCCCGGACATTGAGTATTTTCGAGACCCCGGAGTGCAAAACACCATGCTTGATATATTGTTTGTGTATACAAAAATGAACCCTGTCGTCAGCTACCAGCAGGGCATGCATGAGCTGCTGGCTCCAGTGTGTAAGTATCAAAATGTCGATTATAGTTCATTCTTTGCCTCTAACCTTGTGTCTAGTCTACATTGTATCACTAGATGCGCTAGAAATGCCAACTGAAGCGTTGGACGATGCAGATAAGTTGATGCTCGACACTCTATCTGCCTCGTACATAGAGCACGACTCTTTCACTCTCTTCAATTTAATCATGCAAAACGCCTGGGAGTGGTATGCAGCTGTCGGAAAGACGAAAGGAGTCACTGAAAACAATCGTATTGTTCCTCCCATTGTCGTCAAAGCACGCAAGATTCAAGAACAATACTTACGCAAAATCGATCCTGAACTCGAAAGGCATTTGCAGACTCTCGACATTGAGCCACAGATGTGGGGTATTAGATGGATTCGTCTTTTGTTTGGTAGAGAATTTGGCTTTGTTCAGATGCTGGGGGTATGGGACTGTTTATTTGCAGCCGATAGTCAGACGCTAGATATTGTTGATTTTGTGTGTGTCGCTATGCTACTTCGGATTCGAAACCAGCTCTTAATAGCTGATTACACCGGAGTTCTAACACTGCTTCTACGTTACCCTGTAGATGCTTCAATGACGGCGAATTCGTTTATAGAAGATGCTATATATTTGCAAGCACATTGTACGCCCACTGGCGGGCGAAGAATTATGCAGCAATATTCTCTGTTGGAAGAAGAAGAAGCCATTGAAGCACAGCAGCCTCTTCATATTGTCAATGGTGTATTGGTTCCTTCTATTTCTCGCAGCGATGTTCAACGCCGTGCGATGACGGCTGCTGGTGCCGTGGAACAGCGCATGCAAGGAATTGCGAAGAACGTGTTTGAGTCGTCAGAGAAGTGGACTGGCGATATGAACAAGTATGTCCGACAGAAAGTTCAAGATGCTCGGATAAGAGCTGAAAAGGCGATTCAGAACGGAGGCGTGCATTATCTTACTGCGGAGAACTCAGGAGTTCGTACGATGTCCCATTCTGCTCAAAGAATCACTTATGTAAACGGCAATGGAAGTGGTGCAATTTCTCGAAGTCGCTCGAGTCTTGCCGCTGCTCAAGCAATCGTGAAGCCAAGACAACTCCCAGGTTCTGCTGCTGGAAATGCGTTTGACGAGGGTGAATATATGCGTGAGCGAAACGAGACTCTAGCTGCTATTCTAAGTACTAGTTTGACGGTCTTAGAGCAGGCAAATGCGGAAGGAACTCACAAGTACAAAGAGGCTCTTGAGAGAATAGAATACGTGCGCAAATGCTTGCTATTTGAGGATATGCGTGTGAGCAAGAAATACAAGCAACCAATTAGTGATCGGATTTCTTCGCCATTGCCTTTGTCTTCGAATGGCGAGATTTCAGCGCCCCTTTCCTTGTCTGAGAAGCCTCTTCTTGAAAGAGACCTCTCTCCTTCTTCGCCTAGCTCGATAGAAGCTCCAGTACAGCATACATCTATGCGCATTCAATCTCCTCTTCTAGCTCCGATCGGTACTTCTTTAGTTCAGCCAAGAGCAGGTATGCCGCGTCCAATCAGGAGTCCGACATTTAATTCAACCGAGAGAAAAACCACCGCCAGGGGCCGCTCAACTTCATCCTCGCCAGTTATGAGAGCCCTGTCCAATTCCCCGGATCTTGCTGCTTCCTCTAATGACCCTCTTGCGGATGCTCCGCTTGATTTATCAGCTCCCAAAATGATAGCTGTGCAGGAGACTCAACAGCCTCAGCCTGTATCTGCTGAAGTCGAAAAATACAATAATTCGCTAAAGATTCAGCAAAGCCAGAGTCATCTATCTCAGGCGGACATTAAATCAGCAAAGGCAATGTTATTTGGTTCACTGGATGAGGTTACTTCTTCATCTCCCTCTTCCTTATGCTCTCCATCGTCATCACCGTCAACTACTTCTCCGTCGCCGTCTCTTTCGTCATCGTTCACGGCATCTAATGGATTGCATTTTGAAGCGATTTCTCAAGAGAATGCTAAGGTGATCTCACTGGGAGCTAGTAATCCTTTATTTAATAGTCCGCCTCCGAAGTCTACTAATACGGCTATTTTATCAACAAGTGCGACGTCCAGCAATGCTTCAACTCTATTTGGAAGCTCCCCTGGAGCACCCTCGATCACAGCCGAAGAGGCTAAGAAACTTCTTCTTGGATTGTGAATTGTGAATTGTGAACGTATTCTTATTGCACCTTTTCAATATTTTTTTGTATGGGCCTAGAAGTGATCAATTTGAACCTCGCTGTATATAAATAAATAAGTGTAAATGTTTATAATCGTTCTGGTCAGGGTTTTTGTATCATAATAATTTTTTCTCGTGTTAGTTCTAATAAATATTAAGAAAATTTTATACAAGCAAGATAGAATTTACTGAAAACAAGAAATTAAGAAACTACAAAACATTTTTTCTAGTAATCTAAGATCAAACGAAAGGTTCAATGTTGATTTCAAGAGCGGAGCCAACAAGACCAGGAAGCTCAAAATGTTCAAGAACCTCAGGATGCAGAATTCCGAAATATCCAATCTTAATGGTCTTGCTTGGGTCAGTCCTTTGTCTGAAATACACATCAGCGGCACGACCAGGGAAAAAAGTGTCATCATTAGCCTCCTTGATGAAATATCCAGGAACACCGACATCCGACTCTTTGATCCAGTTAATGCGGAGCATTTTCATGACCCTATCAAGTAAACCATGAACAATCTCAAAACCGGACGATTTTCCAACAAAGACAGCAGCCCAATGACGCTGGTTGAAAGATTTCCGTTCCAGAGATTCGTCCTTGAACGCAACATCTGACACCTCGAAGATCTTGATAGGAAGAGAATGCTTACGATTCTCACGAATGGTTTTCAACATGCCAGGAAGCAGGCTTGTGCGAACAACTTGATATTCCAAAGTCTTGGGATTAGCAAGCTTGACGGCAGTCATTCCGTCGTCCTTTCGGCGTAAGAACTTGAAGTTTTCATCGTGCGAGCAAAGAATGAGCGGCAAGACTTCCGACCATCCAGTCATAGCGACCTCTCGACGGACGATATCAGCGACCTTGTTGAGAATGAAGGGATCTCCAATGGTACCAGACTTGCCTGGGAAGGTACGTGCAAGATTATTGAAGCCATATGCAATACCGGCATCTTCCATAATATCGCATTGGTGTAAAATGTCAGGGCGAGTTAGCGGGATTGAGACATCTAGAATGTTTTTGTCTTCTGAATTGACCGTGGCAACAAGAGACATCCGCGCAAGCAGAGAGCAAATCTCCTCAGGAGACTGTTCGAATCCACAGCATCCATTGACGTATAAAACTTCAGCAGTTGTCTGTCGCATCGTCAAGTCGGGGGTAATTCGAGACTCTCCGTTATGGGGCGACACTACCTCGACGGGCTCGACAGTGAAAGGTTCTGAGCAGTATTCAGAAAACATGGCAACAAGTTGGTTCACCACAATCTCAACCTTGGTCTTATCAGTGGCAGTGACTTCAACAAGAACATTTTTAGTGTCGAGAGTGATCTTGGAGCGCTCAGAGTTGATGATTGGAGGAAGGGAGCACACACGGTGTCGCGCATCGTAGACCACAGGATATACTGGCGAGTCGCGGATGATATGCAGGAAACGACCAAGATGCTTGTCGCCGTCGTAGAACTGCATCAATTCCTCGCCGTTCATTTCTCTGGTCTGGTTGAGAGGGATGAAGGAGACATCAGTTGGAGGAACGGCTTCGTAAGTGAAGGGCCCCTCAACAGTATCAAGATCATGAGTTCCCATGGAGACAAGAGTACGATTGCGGCATAGGTTGTTGTGGAGTTTGTCCTGTAATCCTATAAAGGACTCATATCGGCGAGGGGTAAAGGTGATGCCACGTAGGACAGCGCAAGAAATGTATTGTCGGATTTGGCTAGTCTGCACACTCTGCAGTCAGCAAAAGTTCTTATAATTTACGTTTCGATATATTTCAGCTTACCTCCGGCTTAACAATGACTTGAATCATGTTTGCAGGCTTGGTAAGAGCGTAGTTCGGCAATTGTTCACGACCAAGGAAAATATTCAGGGCACGAGCAATGCCTTCAAAACACAGCATATCATAACTTCAATAAAGAATCAGAGAGCTGCCGGTTGGATTGAGACTAAATAAGCTAGATACATACCGGTTCGCGGGAATTTCAATCTTGAGCTGTGCGCGCTCTTGGACTCCATTAACGATTGGCAATTCGCCCTGAGAGGTCTAGATACAGTTAGAGATGACTGAGTAAATAAACTCTTCAACCAAACGATCTAACCTACGTCCTCATCAAGCTCAATTCCAAATTCAAAACACAGCTCGTCGAACTCCTCGGTCGTGTAGGATCGGCTGTAGGAAAGAAAGATATCAGAAAGGTTGCCAGAACGGAGAGAGCTGGACATAAAACTTACCCAAGGGCCTTATACAAATCCTCTTTGTCAACCCCAACGGTAGGCATTTTGTCTATGCTATTTTCTGTGGGGAGTAGGAAAGAAGTACGAGCAGCAGGCAGAGACGTCTTTGAGATGGTATAGACGTCGCGACGAGCAGAATTTCAGACCTAACCCTGAGAATAACCGCGTCGTAAACGGCGCGGATAGGGCTCCGCAGCAGACACAGTGCTTTGACGGATTTGCACTGTGAGCAAAATTAGACTGCAGGCGAAACGCGCACCACGGAAGTAGGAGAGATCAACAGAGCCCAATCATTCTTGCGGATCACATCACCGACTTCTCGCGCCTCCACTGCCTTTCGCGATAGTCCAATCGTTCACAGTCTGCCGTTTGTTGAGCCAGGTACTTATTCGTTTTTGCTGCTGCCGACAACACCGCGTCAGCGTCGACTAACCCAGGTGTGATGCGAGCAGAGAATCAAGATTCACAAGTCCCCATCCATCCACGATCGAGCGTCGTTCGCCTTTCTCGAATATAGCAGATATGGAGTCAAGCATATCATCTGAGGAACTCTACCCAATTGCGGTGCTGATCGACGAGCTGAAGGTGTGTATCTGCCGCTTCTGGCTCAAAGGGAGATCCTGCGATATAGGGGAGCTGACACTAACCTGCTGCTCTTAGCACGAGGATGTTACGCTCCGGCTGAATGCGATCCACAGATTATCTACAATTGCGCTTGCTCTTGGACCAGAACGCACGCGAACAGAGCTGATCCCTTTTCTTGAAGGTATGCATGCCGCTCGCTGCCCGGTGCTGCTTTGATAATATTGACGAAGATCCCCTGCAGACTCCCTTGACGACGAGGATGAGGTATTGGAAGTCTTAGCTGAGGAACTGGGTAAGTTCGTCCCCTACGTTGGTGGCAATGAGTACGCACATGTGCTCTTGGCACCTCTGGAATCGTTTGCCGGTGTGGAGGAGCCATGCGTTCGCGATAAGGTATGTAACATCTGTCCCCCACAATAATATCAAAGTGTGATCATTGCAGCTAATATGCACTAGGCTGTTGAATCACTCAACAAGGTGTGCTCAGCGATGTTGCCAGAGCAGGTAGAAGAACGCTTCATGCCTGTGGTCAAGCGTTTGGTTGCAGCTGAATGGTTCACCAACAAGGTCTCTGTTACCGGATTGTACGCCTCTGTCTACGAGAAGGTTGGCGACGAAAGCAAGGCTACCCTTAGACAATTATACAGCCAGCTCGTTTATGACGATGCCCCTATGGTTCGTCGTTCTGCCGCGACGCAGCTGACCTCTCTTGTACCGCATATCGAAAGGGAAGTCGTGGTTAGTGAAATCGTACCACTTTTTATGTTTTTAGCCCAAGATGATCAAGACTCTGTTAGACTTCTAACCATTGATATTTTAATTGCAATTGCTGGTGTGTTGGGTGCGGAGCGTGCGCGAGAACACTTATTTGGACAGTTGAAGAAACTGTTTGTGGATAAGAGCTGGCGCGTTCGGTACATGGTAGCTGATCGCTTCGAAGCGCTTGCAGTCGCGATGGCTGCCGGAGATGAGTCTGTATTGAAGGAGGGATTTGTGCTAGCAATGGTTAAACTGCTCAAAGACAGTGAGGCTGAAGTGCGGGCGATGATTGCGAAGCAGATCCCCGGATTCTGTCAGCTAGTTGATACTGAAACTGTCATTCAAGAAATTATGCCAGGCATTGAAGAGCTCGTTAATGACCAGTCGCAGCATGTCCGTGCTGCGCTTGCGACGAAGATAAGTGGACTTGCTCCGATTCTTGGCAAAGAGGACACAATCAAATACCTTCTTCCTATGTTTTTGCAAATGTTGAAGGATGAATTCCCTGAGGTTAGACTAAATATTATATGCAAGCTAGAGCAGGTGAATCAAGTAATTGGTATCGACTTGCTGTCTCAGAGCCTTCTACCCGCAATTACTCAACTTGCGCAGGACAAGCAATGGCGGATAAGGTTGGCTATCATTGAGTATATTCCACTTTTAGCGTCGCAGCTTGGTGTCGAATTCTTCGATTCGCAGTTACGAGTCTTGTGTATGGCATGGCTGCGCGACAGTGTTTACTCGATCCGCGAGGCTGCCTCCGAAAATCTACGGAACTTGACAAAGGTGTTTGGTGTTAAATGGGCACAGACTACTATCATGCCGGAAGTCATGGAAGCCGGAGAGAATCCCAATTATCTTTACCGTATGACTAGTATTGCTGCAGCCACTACCCTAGCGAGCGAAGGGACAGTGGAGGTGATCAAGGACAATATTGTACCATTCTTGAACGGGATGGTGAGCGATCCTATTCCAAATATCCGCTTCACTGTTGCTAGATCCTACGAAAGCGTGTCATTGCTTGCGCGAGAAAAGGCAGATGATGAGGAAGAACGGGCCGCGGCTGAGACAATGATTTCAGAGATTGTGGTACCAAGTTTGGAGAAGCTGAGGACGGACGAGGACGTCGATGTTCGATTTTATGCAGACAAGAGTCTTCGAACAATCGGCTAGAAAAGACAAATGATGAGGATTCCACTAATATATTCTTGTATAAATTAAACTGTAATCAGTGGCATTTAAACACGAACAATTACAATCTACGATTGCGTTGCACATGCTAGCTATTATTGATCAGGATAGCTACTGAGGATTCCATTGGAACGAGCGCCGTGTTATACTTTTCAGCTTTGTGGCCCTTATGCTCTCCTACAACCTAGCAGCAAACTGAATTAAATCACATCTGTAAATTGTAGAGCGCCTGAACGTTACTATCTGATGTTTCGCGCTTATCAGTGCTCACGTGACTAGCATTATAGTTTTTGTTCCGGAGCTCACTCAGTTTGGGAACTCGATTCTTTTATCGGAAATCGAACAGTGAATCTATCATCAACACAGTTGTACCCTGGGTCCTACAACTTTCCTCGACTTCTCGACTTGTGAGAGGATTCCCGAAAACTCGTCATTTGACTATTGCAAACCATGCCTGCTAAGTGGGAGATATCTGCGGCCGAAAAGCGCGCCAAATTGGCCGCTGCTATTCCCAAGGAATACTTGATCCCCGAGTCTGCTCTTCCTCCCGCGTCTCAATTGGATGTCTCGCAGGTCCCCAAGGAGATTCTTTCTAAGGAAGTTATTGAGATCACGGAGAAGACTGCTACCGAGCTTGTGGCTGCCTTAGCCAAAGGAGAATACACCTCCGTCGAGGTCACCACTGCCTTCATCCGGCGCGCTGTTCTGGCCCATCAGCTTGTAAGAATTGCACTTTTAGTTATGGCCGCCTTCTCAATTCGCTAACGTGTTATAATGTTTAGTTGAACATCTTCACAGAGTTCTTCCCAGATATTGCCCTCAAGCGTGCCGCCGAACTTGACGAGTACTACAAGTCGTCGGGTGGAAAGACCATTGGACCTCTTCATGGTCTTCCCTTGTCTCTTAAGGTGGAACTTTGAAGGCTATGTCGCGCCTACATATACCTGTACAGCTAACAGTTTGAATAACAGGATCAATTCCGTGTCAAGGGCATCGAGACTTGCATGGGTTATGTCTCTTGGATCGGAAAGCCGGATGAGGAGAACTCGGTAAGTACTCTAATTGCCTAAAATCCGTCCGAAAGTCTCTCCAATTAACGTTGATTCAGACTATTGTCGATCTTCTTTTGGCTGCTGGAGCGGTTTTCTTTGTTAAGACAAATATCCCCACCAGTTTGATGGCCGCCGAGACCCGCAATTGCGTCTTTGGCCAAACTGTTAACGCCTATAACCGCACTTTAGCTCCCGGTGGAAGCTCTGGCGGTGAGTATGACCATGTGCTTGCATGATATATACATATTCTAAAGCTCCTGTACAGGTGAAGGTGCCATTCTCTCAATGAAGGGTGCAACCCTTGGGATCGGCACTGATATTGGTTAGTTTGTACTGGTGAGCGTTATTTATTAGCACATCTAATGTGGCAACAATTCAGGTGGATCCATCCGTATTCCGTCGTCTTTCAGCGGAGTTTACGGCCTTCGTCCTTCGCATGGCCGTTTCCCATACTTGAAGGTCGCTAACAGTGTAATAAGTGTCTTATCTGTCTGAGTTTTTTTATTTTCTTTGACTAACCCACTTGCAGATGGAATACAGTGAGGCCGTCGTCTCAGTCGATGGTCCCTTGGCCGTTTCTCTCCCCGATTTGAGTCTGTTTTCCAAGGCTCTACTTGCGCAAGAACCATGGAATCATGATCCCCGTGTGATCCGCCTTCCATTCCAGGAATACGAGCTTCCTAAGCGGCCTCTTGTCTTTGGAATTGAGCCTTCCGATGGCATTGTGACACCCCACCCTCCCGTTCTACGTGCCATCAAGATGGTCGCTGATGCGCTTACCAAGGCTGGCCATGAGGTCTTTGAGTTCAAGTCGTACAAGCCCGAGGTTGGTACAGATATCTTGATAAGAGCCTGGACTGTTGATGGTGGTGAGAACATTCAGGGTGATTTGGACGCGTCTGGTGAGCCTGGTATTCCTGATATTCACCCATTCACCAAGGGCTTCAAGGCTTTGACCATGAACCAATTATTGGAATTTAACAAAGATAAGCTGGAATACAAGACCGAGTTTTTGGAGTTCATGAACGCTGCTAGATCCCCTAGCGGCAAGAAGATTGATGCCTGGATTCGCCCAGTTGGTGTCTCTGCGTCGGTCCCTGCCGGACAACTTAAGCTGAGATATCTTGGCTACACTGGCCTTCTCAACGTTCTTGACTACACATGCGTAGTTATCCCTGTTACCAAGTGTGACCCGGCTATTGATGTTGCGGCGCCAGCTCCCGGTACCGGGTCAGATGCTGCTTTGGAGAGGCTTCTGTGGGAAGATTATGTTCCTGAGGATTTCAAGAACGGCCCTGTTGGTGTTCAGATTATTGGAGGCCGTCTTGAAGAAGAAAAGATGCTCGCAGTGGCTGAAGTTGTCGAGGAAGCACTTAAGGCATGAAGAATTCATGCGATATTTTCTAGTAAGGAAGAAGGGAGTGCTACGTACGGTTAAGTCGTTTTATGCAATTGTGATAATAGAACAATTTACATCTTTATACCATACTGGCTTCAGAAGATCAATGCTATCCCTAAATGACAGTTTATATTATTTGGGCCAATTATGAATCTCTATAGTTAGAAAGCAAATTATTCACGAAACATTCTATTTTTCTGTCACAAGCCGCTAAAGAGAAATCTTTCGCAAGCTTCAATCATCCTTTTGTCCACCCTTTTCTGCAGTGCCTCATTAGAACCATAAAAAGCAAGAAATAGACATTATTGAAAAGTCGCTTCACTCTCTAACATGCGCCCATTATGATGGAGGTCATAGAGTTCGGACGTCGAACAGCATAGACACTGACTCGCCATTATGAATTCGTCTGATGGCTTCTCCAAATATTTTGCTCACGTCCAAAATTTCAAGCTTATTACCGAGCATCATCTTATTCTCAGCCTGAGGGGCGGAGTTTGTTGTTATCACCTTGTCCAGCGCTGATGCTTGTATACGCTCAATTGCGTCACCCGAAAATATACCATGAGTAATCAAGGCAAATACATGCGTAGCTCCCCTGTCTTTTAAAAGCTTTGCTGCTCTTGTTATCGTATTCGAAGTGTCGACCAAGTCATCGATTAGTAGAGCGACCCTGTTGCTAACATCGCCCACCAACATCATAGCAGCGGCATGGCTTTTATTATCTGATGAGCGTGTTGTCCGACGCTCCTTATGGATCAGTGCAAAATCCATTTCAAGAGCATCCGCGATCGCAGTTGCTCGTTTAGCTCCACCTGCATCAGGGGACACAATGACCGCTTCTTGGTAATTGGGAATTGACGCAGTGATGTAATGCTGAAGGATAGGACGTCCGTATAAGTTGTCGACTGGAATATCAAAGAATCCTTGGAATTGAGGATCCTAAGCCTTGTTAGCATTGAGTGAAATATCTAAATCAGCAGAGCTCATACATGAAGATCCATCGTAATGATATGGTCTGCACCTGCGCACGTAAGGAGATCAGCCACAAGGGTGCCTGGCAATTGTTAGTCTGGATTCGACCATTGATTACAATTCAGCAGATTCCGTACCTGATTGCGCAACCCATTCCTTATATCCAGTGTTGATTTCAGACGTATTTCCTTGGGGTAGCCAGGCGTTGTCCTTTACCCGCAACTTCTTCTCAAATTCCCGTTCGAGAGCCAGGGAACTCCTTTGAGCGGTGAGAAATGGAAACTCTGATCCATTTGAGTTGCTGTGACCGCCCAGAGAGCTGTGCGACCGAGGAGAGGGAGGTACGCTCTCAAAAGTGTACGCATGCTCATGTCTTGGAGTCAAGATATTTTTTGCAAGCGGAGCTCCGTGCTTGTTGTATGGGACGTCTGGTTGCCGGCTGTATGGGAACAATGGCATCACCGCAGTGACCCGTCTAGCTGAGGCTGTCTTGCAGGCAGAGATGGTGATCAATAGTTCGATGAAATTGTCATTTACATGTCCACAGCCTGTTGCGAGATCATATGGTCAATATGTTAAAAAATTCAGCGTACGCGTCCTAATTTTGAAAAGTACCTGACTGAATGACATAGACGTCCTTTTCACGAACAGACTCCCTTATCGACACAGAAGTTTCGCCATTACTATGCCCATCAGCACATAGAAAAACCAGACACACCGAGAGGACACAATAGCAGACCCATACCTGAATTTCGACGTCTCCAGGCCCCCACGGGGTACACCGAGAAAGCTGCAAATTTTCTCGACGAGCTCAGGATGAGAGGAGCCGCCGAAGATGACTAGATTTCGCACCATCTCCAGTGCGGAAGTGTTTCAAGCTCGGTCTGGGATACCTGAATTCTCTGGCGGTTCGCACAGCAAAAACCTGACGCCTATAACGACACTATCACAGGATAGCGGCTGATGAGCCTTGTACGTCGAAGTAAAGATCTTGATCTACCTCCGTGCTCCATAACTCACGTTCACAGATAAGGTTTACAATATGTGACTAGGGTCTTACTCCAGCTGTCATGTGCACGAATGCCAGCCCTGTCTTTGAAATCGGCACAGCTCGCGATTTGCTGAATGTGAGTAAGTAACAACATTAGAGATATATATATCGTACACAGCATACTGAACGCTTTACAGTAGTATCTAAGTAAACTAATAACTGCCTGCTAAATATAACTGTACATTACTTCTCAGGATTAGAACTAGAGCCGGGGGCTCCGGGGACTGCGGATAAGTCCGCCTTCTGAGCATTCCAGATTCGCATAATCTCTTCCTCATATGCCTTTTGTTGCAGAGCTACGTTGTAACTGTGTCCTCCAAGCTTAGACTTGTCAATAGGTTTATCCGCTATACTGCCCGCTGCGGCCTTGAATCCACCCTTCATAGAGGTTCGAATCAAACTAAATCCAAGACTATGCCCCGTTGGATCGCCTTCGCCGTGCAGCTCAAGCATTGCCTTGCCTTGTGTTGCATTAATGAAATTTTTACTTGTGATCCACGGGGCCAACTTTTCTTCTGTGCTCATGCCTTCATGCTGCTCGTCATCGTCCTTGCCGCCTCCATAGCCTTGGTCTTCTAGGAACTGTTGGCTGACCTGCATCGTTTCTAGAAGCGTAATTTCCTCTGGAGTTACCATCGATCGAATGCCATCCTCGTTGGGTAGTGCATCTATTGGCTTGATCTTCCAAAATCCCTGATCTTCACCAGTGCGTTGATATTCCATAAATTCCTTTAACCTTTGACGATTCTGCATATCATTCTGATCAGGGAAGTGCTGCGATATTCCTTTGACCAAGATGCGCTCTTTGTCCGACTTGTGTAAAACGCGGTAGACAATCATCTTTAAGCGATTCTTGCTTGCAGTCGTTACTCTGCGCGAGCGCGGACTTGGTACTTCAGTCACCGGGAACGTCTGTCCAACAGTAAATAAATGTGGAATACTCCGTAAAAAGTACTTCTGCCCTGGATTCCCTCCTCCTGTTCCCCGAATCATCAAAAAGTCTGTTTTATACGGCTCGTGCTTGTACAATGGCGCTCGGATAAGTCTGTTGTACAGTGTAGGCACGATCTCACCTGGGTCTACAAACCCGAAATTCCAAAATGGACTGCGATCTTGCGAATTGAGCACATACGCTTCTCCAATGTTTAGCTTTGGCCGTGTCTCATCTTCGTCATTTCTCTTCCGATAGTAGTTTAGAATCTTGCTTCCCATGCCATAATTTGACATTAAGATTGGATGCTCTTCTGAGTACTCAAGAAGAACAAAATTTGAGCCATCGCAGAGAGAGAGGTCGGGCGATGTGGCCAAGATCTCGTGGACTCCTTTACCTTTATCTCTCTTCTTCTTGCGATGGCCCATTTTAGAGAAATGGATTACTGTATTTGGACGAATAACAAGATTAGGTCTGTGAAATGATCGCGCCTGTGATTTCGATAACTTGACCTTATACTACATATGTGAAGTAGATTAGTAATAGCACAACAGGTTCGATTCTTCATCATATAATGCAATGCATACATAAGGGGATTGTAATCGTAGAGCAGCCATGGCATGATCAATAGTGAGATTTCCGACGGTGGCACGCACACGCGACTGATAATTCTCCTTCAGCAAGTCATATGCCTGATCATTAGACACGTTATATCTTTTTTGAAACGCATCTTCGCGCAACGCAGCCGACTTAGCTGACTTTCTGGAGTAATCTGATGAGCCATATTAGTATGTTATACAGACACAATAAAAGATAAAAATACCTCGTCTCTGAGCGTCAACCAGTAATTGCGGATCATTCAGATCCAGGATGACTCTCTTCGCCAACTCCTCCAAATTCCCTTCCAAAATTGCATCATCGTCGATGCCATAGACATATTCATCTTCATCAGCCCAATAAATGTCATCTTCAAGAGCGGGAGGGATCGAAACTTTTATCCTCTTATTAGCCGAATCAGCAGATTCTTTACCTGAGACCATGCTTGAATCGGAATCATAATCCCAGACAATCTTGCTCTCCCAATCGTAGCAAGCAAATATCATCTGTTCTTCGACCTTTGTCAAGGATCGCTCTGACGATAAGTTCGATTTGCTTCTAGAGCTGCGTTTTCGACCACTATCATCACTTTGCCTGATTTGCACAATTCCAGGTTGATCCGCAAGGGATCCCCTTATCCGTATATGAGATCCGAAGAGTTTTTGCTGATCTTTATCCACATCCAAACTAGCTCGAGTAGGGACACATTCGCTGACAGATGCAGGCTTTGGGAGCGTCAACTTGACGGCTTCAGATGCAAATAAGGAGGACATCCGGATCGGCTTGTTCTCGTCCATGCGCGCCATATCTGCAAAGAGCATCTCATCTGCTTTCGCGCTAGCTTCTTCTTCTGTTAGAACAGGAATCTCATTCCAAGGAGTGGGTGTTCGCTGTTTCGGTAGAGGAGGGTTAGGCTGCTGTGGCTGTTGCTGATATTGAGATTGCGTGGTGGAGTATGTCGATGTTGGAGCTGAGATCACTTGAGGTACCTGCTGCGAAGAGCTGCTAACACCGGAAGGAAGGTGCCAATCTAAATCCATTTCATCGTCTAATGCTTCCTTCTTAACTGCATGTTCGCCTGCATCGCCACCCAAATCATTCATCCAGTCATCGTCGCCATTATCGGAATCCTGACCGCCGCTGCCATGAGACAGCGGCGGTTGGTCGATTTCATCTTCTTCGTCAGCCAGTGAATCTTCACTTTCATAGTCAACAGCGTCAGCAGCGTGCACAGTGCCGTCAATATCAGGCAATTCTCCCAGAGCCAACCCCTCCATCGCAACCTCCTCAGCGGCAGCGTCGTCGGCGTCAACCTCCTCGCCATCCGACTCAGCTTCTGGGTGATCGCCTCCCGGTCCGGCAAGCGCTGCAGTAATGCCAGAAGTATCTACGTCTTGCGATTCAAACAGGGCTTCCAGTCCATCTTCGTCGGCGGTTGCCCCAGAAGCAGGTTGGACGGCAGAGGTGGGGGGAGTTGACGTCGGCATGAGAAGTGTTCTGTCGCTCCTCTGCGCCGACTTTGCTGTCAGTAATCGGTGCCCGCTAGATTGGTCTATATCTTCGATCCACTCAAAAAAGCCAGGAAAATAGGTGTTAAGCCCTATTTGAGCCTAGTAGTGTATCATGAGCAGGCTGCAGCGTCGCGGTGGTGGGAACACCTGAGGACGGCTCTGTGTGGTTCGTGCTTATATTGAATAAGCGGCTTGTACCACCATGCCAGATTTCGCAGACGTGAAAGTCGACAGTGCAAGCAAAGCTTGCTTTTGTCAGGAGAGCCATCAATGGTGCTTGATTGTAACGACAGAACAAGAGAGGTAAATCGCTAGTAATTTTGCCGTGAAAGCGGCGATACAGTGCAAATAATAACATACGAGGGCAGCAAAGGTGCTTAATTTGTCCTACAACTATTGACCAGTCGCAGCTTCAATATCTCTTTCCTTCTACATAAATTCTCTACAAAAGCTGCAGAGTAGTAAGACTGACCATCAGAGCCAGTAAGCAGCCTGGTCAATGTCACAAAGAATTGGATAGGTGAAAAATCAAGTAGCATTAAACTGGGCATTACCAGAGCAGAATCGGCTTTGTACAAACAAATGACATCCTATCACCTCTAGCATCATCTATCCTAAGACTCTTCAAACTATAGTACCGAGAATTTGTGTCTGCTAATCAATTTAAGCGCTCTTAGCGGGATCCTTGAACTCGCCCTCTGGAAAACGCAGTTAGTCAGATTGCTCCGCAGCAGATTCGTCCGTCAACCAGCACAATTAATCGGAAAACATACGCTTTCCATCGACCCACTTCGCAGCGCGGATCTCAGTGTTCTCGCGCTTCTCGGCCCGGATGCGCTGAGAATCCTTCAACGCCCGTCGGGTAGCACGCGCAGCAACGGCGGCGTATCGGTTGTATCTGCAGAGAAAATAAGCAGATTAGAACAAATTCCTACCGCCGAAAATCCACAACGAGCCTGCTGGCTGCTCATGGCATTGCTTTGCTTCATTGCATGCGCATCATGCAACTTGCTGCCGTCCGCGCTCTCCAATTGGCCGAAAACAATCATCTCCCTCCGATCCAGCCAGCGATATGTCCGCTCCTTCGGCCGCACAGCAATAGGTATTGATCACAAATTGGATACTCACGAGAAACCAGCTTCTTTCCAGAAAGACATTGTGATTGTGGTAGAGAGATAAGGGCAATGCGAGGGGAATTCGAGGTGGTGGAGAAAGAAAAGAGGCGAGGACCCGGAACGGCAGACAGGAAAAGCTTAAGATTTCGGGGCGAGGGTTAATTGCTGATCCCATTAGCTCGAATACTCACGTGATCAACTTGGGACTTCAAGTTTTGTAGGATCTTCTTTCAAAAGATTTTGTTTTGAACTATCAGCGCTAATACTAAGTATCAGAGGACTACGTTCGTATAATATTGAAGCGCGCTTGAAAATGGACTCAAGAGAATGGGGCGATGTGTCTCCAAAGTTGACGCCCTGGGTGTGAGCATATCTGCATTTCTCATTTTTCCTCTGCATAGCGATTCTAACAAAATCTCACCAGCTGCGAATGTGTAGCTGCCCTTGGATACCACAAAATGACGCCTGTTCAAGCGTCCGTTATTCCACTATTTAGTGGAAATAAGGATGTAGTTGTCGAGGTAATTCTGATGCTGTTTAACTAGAGGTCAATCCATTTCTAATCTTGTTACAGGCAGTCACAGGATCAGGAAAGACGATGTCTTTCGTTATACCAGTTATCGAACGGCTATTAAAAAGCGATTCCTTGTCGCGCGGACAGATTGGCGCAGTTATAGTTGCCCCAACGCGAGAGTTAGCTACGCAGATCCACAAAGTGCTCACTGACTTCCTCGACTATCAGGCTCTCCATCTGCCGAATTATAGCGAGGTTGACGGGACGTCCTCAAACCCGAAGGTTCTCCGGTCACAACGACTCATAGGAGGGTCTTCGAATATTAACCGTGATATCGAGAAATTTTTGGCCAGTGATCCTCACATTATAGTTGGTACACCTGGACGGCTATTGCAATTTTTGAAGTCCCCAAAAGTAACTACATCAGCTCTAGAAGTCTTGGTGTTAGACGAAGCAGATCGGCTGTTGGAGCTGGGATTCGGCTTAACGTTGGATGGTATTCTAAATTTATTGCCAAAGCAGCGGAGAACAGGCTTATTTTCTGCAACAGTGTCAGATGCTGTTAGTGAGCTTGCGCGGGCTGGTCTGCGCAATCCTGTTAAGATTGTGGTCAAGAATGGCAGCGGATCGGGAGAGCAGCGAGTGCCTACGACGTTGAAGATCTCCTACTCAATTTTATCATCAGAGTCGAAGTTGCCAGCTTTGATCCATTATCTGAATCATCTGACATTCAAGAAGGCCATAGTTTATTTCGCAACGTGCGCGTCGGTTGTATATTTTTACGCTGCTTTGTCTAGCATGGGCTCAGTACTGATAAGCGATTTGAAAGTTTTCTCACTGCATGGCAAACTACCGCAAGGACCTCGCACCAAGACATTAGAAAATTTTAAAGCTTGTCCTAGCTCTTCGGTACTGCTTACGACCGATGTAGCAGCTCGCGGATTGGATATTTCAGAGGTGGACGTTGTTGTTCAATTTGATGCACCTTATGATGCAAGCATGTTTTTGCACAGAGCAGGACGTGCAGCTCGAGCTGGGAGATACGGCGAGGGATATCTGATGCTGACTGAAGGTCGCGAGGAAGATTACGTGCAGCTGCTGAGAGTTAAGAAGGTAAAAATCGAGGAAGCTCCGAAATTGCAATTGGCCGAAGAAGAAGCAAAATTCTACATGTTGCTGCGAAAGTGGATCCTGGAAGACCGGGAACGACATGATCAGGCGATCAGAGCATATGTGAGCTACGTCAGATTCTACACAAAGCACACTATGACTTCTATATTCCGAATGAGCGAATTTGACTTTGTTGGCTATGCGCGAGCGTATGGCCTTCTGCGATTGCCAAGTATGCCGGAGCTAAAGGGATCAAAACTAGTCCCGACAGGAGGATGGTTGATGGAGAGTTTTGATGTAAGTTTATGATAATCTGCTCTTTTGCATAGCAAGGACATATATCGCTGACATTTCACTATTTAGATGGATTCTTACGGCTACAAAGACAACAAGAGAGAGGCACAGCGACTGGAGGCGAATGCTAACAAGGACGCAAAGGCATCGGCAGCAGCTGCTGAAAAGGCTGCAGCGGTCGCTGTGAAGCCCAAGTTGGCAAATACTCCTTGGTCGGCGAAGGTAGATAGGCATGATAGAAAAGCGGATCGGCAAGCAAAGAGGCAGAAGCTGTCGGTGGTGAATACGAAGCCTGCGACGGAGAGCTCCGACGAGGACGAACTGGAGGAAGACTGGAAAGCGATTGTGAGCGATCGCAAGGCTAAGCGGACACAGACGAGTAAGATGTTTGACTTATAGGAACCAAGTAGGAACCAATGCAGAAACAAAAAAGGCCCGAAAGAGAAATCAACGCACTAAATGTAGCTGCTCATTCGTATTCTACTATTCGGCTGGTGTCGTCAGTTATATCGAGGATATAAAAATAGTAAGTTGTAATTTAACACAACAAAGTTCAGTGTTAATCACGTGCTGCACACTACGGCTGCACACACAACTTCACCACTCTCTCTGGGTCGCTATCAGCACACAAAGGCATGCCGCCGCTGCCGTCGCCCCCGCGGCGCTTGCCGCTTGCGCTGGACCTTGCAGACCCGCTGCCTGCTCGTCGTAGGCCTCCTCATCTGGTTCTACGCGTTCCTTCCGTGCTCACCGCTCCTCTCTCCGCCCGGCTACCGCAATCACCTGCGATCGCTCCGGATCCCATGTCCGCCGTCCCTGCCGCCTCAGCGCCCCCTCTGCCGGATTCAGAGGCACCCAACGCGTACCTTGATGGTCCGGTGGAGGTATACGAAGGAAAGATCTTCTTATTTTCGGAGCCGTCGCGTGCAGTCGCTGCCCAATACGACGTTGTCATTAACGTCGCGCGCGAGGTGCTCAACCCCTTTGCTCCCTTTGGTCCGTCGTCCTCCTCGTCCTCCTCTTCGTCTCCGACCGCACTATCCTCCTCCTCTCCCGAATACATTTTCATTCCGTGGGATCACAACTCCAAGCTCACACCCGACCTCCCCTATCTCACAAACATCATGGCACTGCGCGCCGCCGAGGGCAAGCGAGTTCTAGTTCACTGCCAGTGTGGTGTATCTCGCTCAGCATCCCTTGTTGTAGCCTATGTCATGAAAGAAAAGTCTTGGGATCTTAACCAAGCATATGCATTTGTCAAGCGAAAAGCTCCCTCAATCAGTCCAAATATGGGCCTCATCTTTCAACTCATGGAGTGGGGACGCATCCTGAACAACCAGCCCGTGCGTGAACCTGATGATAGTGACTCGGAGTCTCTTTTTTGAGAGTCCTTTTTGTATAGCTTGATTTTTTTGCACCTACATATTCTACTGCTGTTCTATGTCACTTTTCTGGTTCCACATTCGGTACCAATTTGGGTTCTAATTATACAATCGGCGCGTTCTTTTTTTTGCTTATTACTTTCGTTTATATCTTTATTTTTGTTTAATTTTGTACTATTATTGCCATTTATCCATGTTTCGGGTCGCGAAACTTATCTTTGGGTTTTTTTAATACAGTTTCATGTGTGGGCTATTATTCACTAGTTCGATCATACGAATGCAAGGACAAAAAAGGATATCTTACTCTTCTACATTCTGTAACCTTTCTTAGTTCTAGTTCAGCCGATTCGCTCGAGCACCCAATGGCGATGACAGAGCGTGGCCACCATAAATGGGCGAATTTCGCGTTGACCGTGGCCGTCCTTGACTATCGCTGTCAGGTTCATCCGACATCGACATATGCTGCCGCGCCGCCACCGGCGACGACTTAGTTGCTGTTGACGCGTGTATAAATGAGCGTCGGTGATTGCCTGTTATCCCACTTGCTCTGCTACCATGGCCAAACAGTGAACCTTCCTCTTCATCAGCATAATCATACAAAGGTGCCCGACATGCCACGCGCGAAGCTGGTCGCAACTCCGCTGGTAATTGGCTTGTTTCAAGTGAATATCGCATGCGAGTGGCTGCCCGCTGTGGAAGTCGTGCTGCAAAGCTCTTAATTTCAGAATTATCTGAATGACTGGAGACACTTGATCCACTTCGTAAATCTGGCACTGACGCCTGATGCGATGAGGCATCAGAAACGACAATCAAAAGCTCAGCCAACGATCTATATAAAGCATCCATTTTCGCTTTCACATTGCGATCAGACTCTGGCAAGCGAGTAGATAAATTCTCGATCGCACTGACTGCGACATCTAATGCTACCTGCAGGTCATCCGGTAGGCCTTTGTTGGTCTGTTGAAGCATGGCTTGCAGGTATCCATGGTTTGAATTTGAGAGTGATGTAATTGATTCGTGATTTTGTTGCATGTAAAGGCGCCGTTCGATGCGATCCATCTTTTCTAGTGCCTGTATCCTCTTCCGCAAATCATAGACTGCCGTCCACAGCCCTGCTGAGTCTCCGGTAGCGTGATCTGCAGTGACAGTTTCTGTCGAAAATATCCGTTGGCTAGACTGGGATAGTACATTGCTTTCTATTACTACTGTTGCATTTTCTTCGTGCTCTTCTTCTTCAGAGAGCTCGTCCTGAGTTTTTCGAGCTATTCTGGCCTGTGATTCTCTCTGTCGAGCAAGTTGGATCTGGTATAATTGCTGCTGTTGATGTTTCTGGTGGTGTCGTAGATTTGATCTGTCTTCGTCTTCATTTTCGCCTAATTCCTCCGGTACATAATGATGCTCTTTGCTGAAGGATCGGGAAACGCTTCGTCTCAATCCAGCGAAGCTGGGCATCTGACTGGACGCCGGTAGTATGGAAGAGGAGCTGGACGGCGGAGTTGACGCGGCGCTGCTCGTCTTTGGCTCCCGCAAAAACTGACTACGGGAACGACGAAGAGGCGAAGAGGAAAGGGTGGCGACCTGTAGAAGGGGCGTCAGTATATGAGTTAGCGAGTACGTGTTTCGAGGACTGATCATACATCTCCCAGCCGTGGTCGGTGGGACAGACTAGTTGAACTGCGCGGGTAGTTGGTCGCACGAGACTGAATCGAACCTCGTTGGCTCTCATCAAGGGCCTTCAAGATGCCGGCAGGAGAAGATGGCGGGTATTCGTCGCCTTGCGAAGGTCCTTGGATCATTGTTAACTAAATAGGATGCTCAATTATTAAAAGGCGGAAGGGGCAGCGCTCGCAGCTCCGCGAGGCCTGCTTCGATCCGGGAATGGTCAGCTCAAGGACGGATTGAGAGAGCCGCAGCAGTTACTGCGACGGAGCTATGTCGCAGCCATCAAGGCAGTGTAATCGCTTGACGGAGACGAGCAGTGGGAGGCGCCGTGTTTGTGTTGGCGACCTCCTTTTGCTGCGGATTCAAAATAAACCCAAAACGCCGCTTAAAGTTTAGAGATGCGGCGGGCCACTTATTTTGTTCTGTTTTCTAAGAGAATTAAATAACTTTTGACATAATCAGCAACTCGGCTGGTGTTCCTGGCATATTCTCTAAATTAGCCGAGATCTGGTATTTCAGCTTCTCATTTTTTGTACAGAGACGCGACATTCCTGGCTACTACTTATACAGCTATATACTATCATCTAGCTGCTCTTCCTTTGCGTTTTGCACCTATCTACGTGTAGACTTTCGTGGCAGTGATCCGCCGCACCTAAAAGATTCAACCTTCGCCTATCTGGCTCCCTTCTCCTCCACCGCGACGCCGACCACGCTGAGCGCACGTTATTGCGGCAATGGCTGATTCGCCGGATGGTGTGCGACAGACTTTGCTGGCTGCGTATCTTGCTTCGTTATCCAAGACTTCAGAGTTGCGGAATCTGTTTCGATCTGCATACTGGAAATCTGCCTGCTCGCCGACTGATGCGCTCCGAGTCCTGCTCAAATTCACACCAGAGGCTGCCGACCCGGAGTCATATATTTCTCTAGTCACAGACATTGCGTACGATGCATTGGACGATGACAGCGATGGCAATGGAGATGAGATGAAGCTGCGAGACGACTTACAGCACGAAGATCTAATGCCGCGCGAGCTTCAGCTGATCGACAGTAAAACCGCAAGCCAGATCCTGACTTATCTGAATGATTCTGTCAATCAGACTTCTTGCAACACAAACTTTGAGTATTACAAAGATGATCCGGACCAAACAGTCTCTTCGTGGGCATTCGCGCGCGTATACTCGATAGATTCTTCGTTGGGAGTGATTGCGCTCGTGGACGACATCGTCTCATTGAACTCAATGCCCGACGAGATTGTTAAATGGCGCGAAGGTGTGCTTAAACCATTACAGAGACTTTTGTCGTACTATCCTCGAGGACACAACGAGCATCGACCCTTTAGTCTACATGACTTCACCGCCACTGATCCAATGCGAGTAATTCAATATTTTTTGAACTATACAACCTCGATCACGGTGCTGAGAGATGTGACATCAATCGTTACTCCTTATGTCTATTATATGTCGGAGGTGGGAGGAACCTACAAGTTGCATCCGTGGCGTAAATTCTTTGAGTGGATGGTTTCTACTGCAGCCGTGAAAGGTTCAAGCCTGAGTAGCGGAAAGTTTGGCGTAATTTTGGAGCTTGTTAAGACATGGAATGGTCCGGACGTTGGAGGTGAAGTACACATTGAATATATCAGTGCGGTAATTGCATCATGCTATCAATGCGAAGAAGCATCGAGTGAGTACTTCGACGCGATGCACACAATGCAAAAACAGGCAGTGACTCTACTTGCCCGAGCCGGTAGAGTTGTGGTTGACGATAAGCCGATAAAGGATCATATGCAGGAGTATCCTAACTTCGAAAGTTCTATGGCCTTCCCTGGTAGCCCACTGTTCCAATCCTCCGAGACCAATCTGCATATTCTTGATAATCTAATTACCTCGGCTTCAATGATATCAGTATATCGTCCTACAAATTTACAAGCGATGGCAAGACTTCGATTCTATTCATCTCATGAGGCTGAATATCAGTTTCTCCTTAAAGTTGTTCGTGGAACTTCCAAGGAATACGCTTACCGTGACGACAGTAACTGGAGGGCTCTCCGAAGTGGTGCTAGATGGCTAAAGAACAAGAGCATGGTGTTATCTCGATTATCAGATGTTGATATAGAGAATATCTTCCTTGGTGCACTTCTGGAGTTTGGGAGTAAGCTTATTCCTATTTCCTTGCTATGAATCGATTACACTAACATATATTTAGGAATTGCACTTGTCAGTGAAATTTATATCGATCCTGTATATTCTCCACTGAATATTTCTGATTTAGAACGGCATGTGTTGAAATCTTTCGAAGAGCATTACGATAATGCATCAAATTGTAATGCAACCCGCGGTAGTCTGAAAACTGCTGCTCAAGTGTAGGAGTTCCTCTGCGATAGTTTCATCATGATGTCAAGCTAATGATCTTCCAGCCTTCATTTAATATATCCGGAAATGACTACGTCTGAGAATCTCCAGAAGGCGGACCAGCTATTAAAGTCTACTCACGAACTTTCAAAGTACTCTCTTACTTTGGTTCACGGTACCCCGCTGACTCCCATTCAAATACGGGCGAATAGCGACTCTGAACAGATAATCTCGCAACTACTACAATCAAATGAGAAGGCGTATTTGCACGTAGACGAGATGATATCTTTAACCAAGAACTTAGCTTATGGGCTCACATTGGATTTCTACGAAGTCCTTGCTGCTCCGTCAGCCAATGGTGATAGTAGCCTGTCATGTGCAAGAGCAGATATATCTGAGTCTTCGACGCCATCATCGTCTAGCAATGACAAAGTAATGGTCGACTTTAGAGTAATACGAACATGTATATACTCGGCACTGGCTGCGGATGATTTTGGCATTGCGTACGACTACTGTATGAACCGACTCTGGTCTCATGCGTCAGAAATAGCACCTTACGATCCCGACTTAGTCTGGCAGGTTTTTTTTGCCACAGGAAGATATGTATCGCCGAACACGCCACTCTTGACTCCTTCTCCTGGACAGCACAAACCTGGAATGTCACCAATGATGGCTTTACAGATCAAAAGCCGAATCAACACGCTGCGATTACAAATGGATCTACTTGCGCGAGCTATGGATATCTGCCCGGAGAGACTCATATTTGAGATTTTAAACGTTTGGCAATCTTTTGAAGTACAAGTTACCCAATTTACTGAGACCTTAGCGTAAATGATGTTGCTCTTAGGAAAATTGGACAAATTTGATTCTTTTTTCCTTGCATTATAGTCGCTGAAGTTTGAATGGATGGTAAATTTTTCGAAACTAGATTGATAGAACTACCAAACAGTAATCAGTAATACATATCCTTTATCAGCAATACCTAATTACTCCTAACTCAATTCACAGGCTTTATTGATCGACGTCATTTAGATCGCGCCATTAATGTGCTAACTTGATGTACTAGCATCTAAGACGCATTCACTTCCGCAGGCCACAAGAACTGGCCGGTTGCCTAGCCAACCCATGACAATAAGCATTCATATCAGTTGCGGAACTTTATAAACAAACCTGGGCAAAAGCGAACAAAAAGAGCAAGGCTAATTTCCATCAAAGGCACGCGCGATTCTTCTGCAAATCCTAAGACTTTTTGCGACGTGAGTTTGGAATCATCGATGCCCACGATCTTCGTGCAGGAAGGAGTAGGCAATGTGAGGAATTCGCGATTCCGTACATCTGATTCTAGTGATATATTCATCTGCGTTCTCAAATTTTTTTCAGATGGATGACGAGGTATTACAGTATTACAAAACCTGATCAGCAGCTACAATTCG
>JAJLTU010000072.1:0-34775 GCA_030568295.1 Myxozyma neotropica
TATTAAACTGGCGTTCCTTGTCTTGTTTCTTCGTTTTTGTGGTAGTAGGCTTTATTGATTGATGATCGATATAAACTTAACATATACCTGTATTAAATATTAAGATATAACTTACTAGATAATATCAGATGATAAGCATTTATTATGGAGGCCAGATTGAATGATGGGCGTCTGCGTGGTGTCATATTGGCTAAGTTTGAGATCTATGCAGATAAATAAAATAATGCGAGTCGTGATAATGATGATGCGAGTCATACTAACGATAATTCAGAGCGATCAAATAACCGCCACAATAAATTTGTTGGAGAAAGAAAAGACAGCGGGCGAATGAATACACTATGATAGATTGCGCAGCATGCTCGCGGAAGAAGCCAGTTTAGACTGGCCTTAGCCTGACTTAGTTGCTGTCTCGGTTGCAGCTGGGTGCTCGGCTAAACAATGGTCTTCGAATCGGCCCAGGTTTTCATTCTACTTTGAAAAAATCTGACTGAAATCGTATTGAGGTCATAGGATACAGACAGAATAAGTCACAACAAAAGATAGTTACACCAATCAGCAAATCATTTTGCCTATGCTAAACTAAAACCACTAATGCCTCATGCGGACGACACCTGACGTCGACAACGCCAACTATTACTGGGAAAAAGACGTCGACAATCCAAAACCACTAAACTACTAAACTACTCCAATCTCCATTATAAATCATGTCAAAATTATCTGTCAAAAACTATTGCGTCTTTTTAGACTCCTCAACTGCTGCAGCATGAACCATCCTAAACTTTTCAAAATCAGGGAAAACTTCGGGCCCAAGAACGTTGATTGTTTCTGTGACCTCCTTGGCAAGTTCTTCTCTCGTTTTCTTCAGCTTCGCCATGGCGTTAAAGTAGTTTGGGTTTAAGCATGTTATCAGAGGGTTTAGAGACTTAAAGATATCCATACCAACCTCGCCAATTCGCAGAGCGGCATAGGTAATAACAGGAAAAACAATCATAGCTCCTAGAGTAATCAGCCACACCGGACGAAGCTGAGGGAAAAGATCATATCGATATGTAACCCATGTCGCTAATAACGCGTAAAACCAATATAAAGCGGGAGCTAAAACCAGAGCAACGAGAACTTTCCATGTAGCAATCACATCTCTTGCTTGAAGCTTAACCGTTGATGCCTTGAGGGCCTCGGCAGCCTTCTGTTTCGATATGCGTTTGGTGGCAATAAAAATAGGTCCAAAAAGAAGGGTCCCAGGTAGAGCTCCCAATGCCAATACTAGAAGCTTCATTGTCCGGTAGACCAGCTTTCCAAGAATCTCATGAATCGACAATGTCGCGTATTCAACTTGGTGGTCTACTATGCCCAGATGCAGCAGTTGCTTGTTATAGGCGCCAACAGTCTCGCGAAGGTGAATAATTCGAGGATCATCCTTATAACGCGTGTATCCTACTACAAGCCGTCGGTTCATTTCAATAACCATTGATAAGGGCACTCTCATTTGCGCAGGCTTGTAAAGTCGTCGTGCAGCTTGGATCACCATCAGAGTATCATAATCAGTGCAGGTCATAGTGACAGTCAAGAGAGATCTCTGAATCATCTCCAGCATTGCGGACACAGCGTGGCGCTTTTCTTCGCCGCCTTTTGCGTATCCATCAACTAGATCCCGTGGAACATCGATTGGGGCGCCAAATTCGATAACAGCCCGGGATCTGAACTTGTGTGGATGGAAATAGTTTAGACCACAAGGCACAATCTTGACATTACAATTGCGATCGCTTTCAACTGCACCCAGCGACATAATCGCAGCACCAGCCTTCAATGGCAGCAGATCGGGTCGATCGTGAGATCCACCTTCAGGGAAGACTCCGATACAGCCTCCGTTATGGAGATGACTGAAGACGTTGCTAAACATTTGGCTATGACTGACTTTCGGGCATTTTTTGAAGCCGGTAGGTCCTGACAACAATAAATCAAGGGCCTTATCTTTGAAACCGGATTTGAGAATGAGCTCTTCGTCCGACACAATCTCCTCGATAGGCGCCGTTCCAAGAGATTTTGGTAGCATTATAAGGCCGCCGACTTCTAGTTCCTTTGTAAATTTCGTGCTCTTTCCTTTAATCACCAAAGGAGTATCTCTGCGCTCGATAAATATCGAACCCTTCGCAGGAGCAGCCAGATCTTGAGCGCGATCTACTGCGATGGGCGAGGACATTCTTGCCATATGCCCGATCACTGCCCGATTAAGAGATTTGGAAGCGGTGAGGAACGATACGCGACGGCCAGATTGCAGCTGAATCTGCCTCATGAGTAGGATGGGATCGATAAACTGACCATAAATAGTTAGAATACACTGATAATAGAGTCAAACGCCGATCATTGACATACTTGATTCGCATGAGGGGCAGCCACAAACACAATAGGACCTTCTGTGGGGATGTGGAAGGCGCCGCGGGGTTTGATTTCTCTGAAGAACAGATCGAATGCGACTAAAATAAAATTAGATATCTCGATATGCAAAGCCAAATAGGAATTGATGAGCTGGAGGGTCTTAAAGGGCTTACCAGAAAGCAGCCAGACGATGAGATCGTAAAAGAAGGCTTTCGGCCCCGCTTCTTTATCGATCGACCTAATTGGCCCTCCACCGGCAGAGAGCCGATTCGAAGGCTTAGGCTTTTCCGGGCTTGTCTCTTCGTCTCGTGCGTCTGCCATATGCGTTTTCGGAGACCGAGAAGGTGTTGAGCGGCAGATGATACCACTCAGATAGCGAAGAGCGACGGCGATCCGATTCAGCGATCCTTGTTGGGCCAGAATGCCGAAAGGTGTCAAAAGTGCGCCGCGTCTGTATCAGAACAGCCCTAAACCAAAGTTAAATTTTGAATTAAGTTTGTCGCTTCATAAGCCACATTAAAATGCTCATCCTGTCATTGCCGCTTCACCACTTTTCTGCTGCTAGACTCCAGCAGTGATTATGAGCAGTGGAATGTTGGTAGGGACCGCATAATTACGTTTTACTATATTAGCGAATGCGGAGGTTATGATAGGGCTCAACGGTGCTAGTGCCTCATTTCTGGCGCTGCGATCCGTTTAGATGACTATTCCTTCGTGCAGATATGGTGGAGTTTGCAGAGAGACACTTCAGCTGTCTACACACAGGCAATATTAAGAGAAAAACGGACCGCTGTTAGTCCATAGCGAGGCTGTGTTCTTGTGATAAAATATTCGGCTAAGAGGTATCGTTATTGAGCACATACGCTGTGCTCAAATGGATTGGGCTTTATTTTGATTTGTAGAGGCAATGCAAGCGTCAGCTGTCCATCCCTTCCTCTGTGGCAGGATTTACTGTGACTTATGTCGAGAGCATATCTTCTTATTATTATCACCATAAAGAATCTTATCATATTTCTGCTGTATACGGTGCATATATGCGGACCATTTAATGGTGAAGTGTCGGCACGACTCAGATGCGATTGCAATCCAACTAAGCATTATTGGCATCTTACTTGTAATGAATGTGCATCATAGAATGCGTAACTCGCGGCTGATACTTTCTGTTGCGTGTGGAATGAGTAAGAGACTGTTCAGCTTTCTATGGTAGGCCATAAGGGCTTGGCGACTGCAGCTCGATTTGCAACGATATTGACAATTCTGCTTGTGTATCTGATATGGTCGAAACTGGCATTGTGTCTAAATGCGTCAGTTCATACTGAATGAGTACTTGCACATTGTGCGAACCAAAAAAAATTGCCAGCAGTGGCGTTGCATACTGTGACTCTGGATTCTGTTTAAAAGTTTCCATTTAGATTTGAATGTTGTAGTAGCTTTCATTCGTGCTATATGTAACATATAGTTACTTCTAGGAATTTACTGCGCTTGTTCATAGGCGTCTACTTCTAAAGTTGAATGCACCGCTTATAGAGTGATTTCACTTGTCTATTACGGGTACTTTGGCTTTGGCACGTAATTGCGTATATATTTTACAGTGGGATTAGCGAGAAAAAGAACAGGCGTCATGTTTCCAGAGGGAATCCAGATCTAAAAATGCGCATCCAGTTGAACAATCAACATAACACTAGCAATAATAGTAGCAACGATAATAAAACCAGAATCTTACTTGATTTGGAGTCATGTTTAATTGGATGTCGCTAAACTAGCCCATTATGTGGAATGGGCCCAGCAGAAATTCAAAAATTAATAGCTTCGATGACCAGGAAGAAACTCATCAGCAGAATCAGCACAAGAAAACAGAATCAGCAAAAAAGCTATGCAGATCATGCAAATGCAATTCCGTAAAATGGCTCGCTCCTGCATTTTTTGATTTTCTATTTGCGCCTTTTGCGTATAATAAAAATCTATAGCATGTAGAAGGTAGCTGTACTTCGAGTGGTAAATGGATCATAATTAGAAGTGATAAGTGTACTCAACAGTCTCACTAATTCAGTTTAGAGTGTTTTGCGGAAATGAGCTAGCGTACAGTAAAATCCATCACAGCTGCTGCGACGCAGCTTGCAATTACCAGTGAGCATATATCCGCAGTCACTCTCTCTGTCTAGGCAACAACAGTCAAGCACTTCATGGAGTTTGATGATCTTTTGTCCGGGGGTAGAAGTAGGGGATGAGCCCGACGGGGCCAGATCAGTTATCTGTGCTGAAGATCCTCCCGAAACCGAATCAAACGTGCACCGACCCGGCGACACATACCACGCCGACAAGGCTGCGATCGAGAGGTAGAGTGTATCTACGGTCGCTATACAGACGAAACAGGCAAAGAATGCATCTCCTCCGCACACTTCATCTGTTCTCGCAATGGCGCGTCGCGTTTGGATGGTCGCACCAAATTGCTCTCAATCGACAACGCCATCCTCGCCTTTTGCATGCTCGCATCCCTAGCAATGGGTATCAAGCAGCCCGCAAAGCAACGGCGCCGAGAGCGCGAGCGGCGAGCAGCCATATTCGCATCAGTAGGAAAGCCAGAAGCCTCCGCCCTCGAGTACATTGCAGAAGAGCAGCCAGTAGGTCGTCTTCGTGCGCGACGGTCACGCTTCTTCAAGCGTGTTGCACTAAATACTATCTTGCGGATATTGAGTGTACTCACAAACATCTTCAGTACTCTCACGGTACTCTGTTGTCTGACGCTGCTCTTGATTGCAAACAGTGATGACTTCGACCCGATATTGATAGCGCACCCGGTTTATAGCCTCTTGGTAATAATTATCGGATTTACCATCTCCACACGTCTGTGGGTGGAGTATACTACACTCCATTTCTTTTGTTCTTTCCCTAAGATGGTTGATTATACCTTGTACTATGTTCTGCTTTTGTATTTCAATGATCGGCCTTCTTCATCTTGGGCATATTTTGTGAAGATATCTGGTATGGGAACACTTTCACCATGTGGGAATTCTTAGAATTTGCCCAGATATGCTTTAAACGTGATATATGATGTAACACATTCTATTGATATACTTATACAAATGATCGTACTGCGTAACAGAATTGATCTGCCCTCTTCATGGTACAAACGCCTTAGCCAGTTTTGACGCGTACGATCGCCGACAAACTCTATCTGCGCCGCGTCCTTCTGTAGGGGCAACAATAAATACTGCAGTTTGCCGGCGTATATACATCGCAAATTCACCTAATATTATAGTATCAAGTTGAAACTAGCAGGTCTACTTAGCAATATTGCTAATTAGTGCAGTTCTGAATCAGAGCAAAAAGCTGTATCTTGTTGATAAGATGACAGCACCAACAAGCGTTTACGACTCCAAACGCGCGTTCATCGAATCGCAAGTACGCGTTCTATCGATCCCAGTGAGGCCAACTCGCGAATGGTTTCAAGAATATCCTGAATTCGCAAATGATCGAAATGTGGAGCGGGCACTGAAGAAACGTAAGATGATTTAAAACGCTAGAGGCCGTATGACGCGTTTGCTGATTGCTGGATACAGTTCATATGATACAGCGTCGACATGCTAGAGAGGTTTACTCTTCGCAGGCGATTCACCAGGTGGCGTCTCAAATCAACAAATTACATCAGGATAGATTTTTGGCATCGGCGACGGGTGAATCTGCTGTTGCGAGTACAGCCTCATCCCCTCTCGCGGCTGTACTGAGAGGAGAGATCGATCTGACGGAACCCGAGTGAGCTTTTACCTACTATACTAGATGTCTATTGTTGGGTTGGAGTGCTAATGAACACGTAGAGCTATTGCAGTGCTTCCAGAGACTTGGGAAGAAGCGGCAGGTCCCTCCAAAGAGTATGACCGAGATGACTTGGACAGGTGAGAGACGCACGATGAATATTATGCTAGATTAACACAATATGCTGACCGTTCATTTACTACAAGATATATTGCGCTGCGCGATCAACTTCTGTCCTTGTCATCCGCCCTTGCGAATGCACAGAGCAGGGAAGCTCAGGTGTCTGAAATCCATAATTTGGTAGCAATGCTCGCAGACCCTGTGCCGGGCGTACAGAAGAATCTCGTTTCTCGCGATGGAGAGATCGAAAAGGAGTTAATGAGGATGCGCGTATTGCTTGCCAGAGCCGGGGGTCGGCTTCCTCAGGTTCTCGCTACTCAGGAGTTACCGTGAGCCCGCAAATGAGAGAATAAAGAGAGTTCACGGCATTCAAGAGAGTTTGAATTACGATTCGGATGTACTGTGACAGTCGTTCAAGGTCTCAGCCCAAACTTGCGACTTGCGACTGATGGATAGCGCCAGCGCCGGACAAACTTGAGAACTAACCATGGTTCGACTGCTGCGGAGAATACAGATAGCCTGGGGGCATTTTGAGCTGATACAACGGACTCGGTAGTTTTCAATTTTCGAGTGCGGCTGCTGCGACGTGACGTAAGAGACGCGTCGAAGAAACGCGAGAAGCAGCCAGGAGCACCCAACATGCCGCGTGCGGCTGCGATTCTCTGTCAAAGAAACGGACTTTCCCAGAGAACTTCCTCCTTGCTCCCCTTAAGAGATTTGCACGATATGAATGGAGATGCTCGTTATCTACAGAATATGTATATAAGCGAAGTTGTATTTACTGTAATTCGCAATAAAATTCATATCATAGCACGCTGAAGTACGATTCCGCTTCAATGTTAAGAGCAAGCGGCTCAGCCGGGCGAGAAATATCAATTCAATAGCGTATCGAGATGCGGCAAGCGTGTTTTGTGAGCTAATGTGAATTATCTCATGTTCTTATTGTTCTCACTGGTATTAATAGACTTAGCGAATCATAGCCGCGGGTCATAAAGTTGGGAGTTGCCATACGCGACGCGTCGGTGCACCTTAGTTTGTGGAATGTCGAGTCCCCCTTGCGCCGGTCCCTGCGTTTGACCATCCCCCCTCACAAACCTACCTTCACACGTTAAAATGGCCCACAGTCCTTCGCTCTGTCTCTGTTCGTCTGTGTGCTGCTCTTCTTCAATTCATTCGTTGTTCGCCGTTCCTTTTTTTCTACCTGTTCCTCGGACGGAAGTACTGACTGCAATCGAGCTCTCTGCACCTTCACGTTCGCTGCAACAACCCCGTCATTCGTTGATTCTCTGGTCTCTTTTTGATCCGAATCGTTTTGTCATTTCATTCCTTGTTCTGACACAATGCGTCTTTTTTTTTATTTGCTCTCTGCTGTTGCATCTACTCTACTTGCATTAACCGCTTCAGCCTACTCATCTTCCTCGAGCGACAATGTCGCCGTCTACTGGGGTCAAGCGTCAGCGGGTTCTCAGGAATCACTTGCGACCTACTGCGAGAGCGACAGTGTTGACATTGTCATTCTTTCTTTCTTGACTACTTTCTTCGCCGCAGACGGTTTACCGGAAGTCAACTTTGCGAATGCTTGCTCGGATACTTTTTCCGGCACAACTCTCCTGAAGTGCGATCAGATTGCGTACGAAGACCGCTCGAGCAATAAAATAAATTTGTGATTTCTTAATCTAACACTTTTTGCTCAGATCTGATATTGCGACCTGTCAATCCAAAGGCAAAAAAGTCCTTCTTTCGCTCGGTGGTGCTGTCGGAACCTATGGCTTCACTGACGATTCTGAGGCCTCTGGTTTTGCTTCCACACTCTGGAACATGTTTGGCGGTGGTTCTTCAGATACCCGACCTTTTGGCGAGTCGATAATTGACGGTTTTGATCTTGATATTGAGAACAACAATCCTACAGGATACGCTGCTTTCGTTACGCAAATGCGCAGCTTGTATTCTGGAGGCGATTATTATATATCTGCGGCTCCTCAGTGCCCGTTTCCTGACGCAAGTGTAGGAGATGCACTTGACAATGCTTTTTTTGACTTTGTATTTATTCAATTTTATAACAACAATTGCGGAGTCAATTACCCTTCGAACTTCAACTACGATACCGATTGGATGAACTGGGTTTCCACGACTTCCCAGAACAAGGACGTTAAACTCTACGTCGGTATTCCTGGAAGTACGTCAGCCGCTGGATCCGGTTATGTGACCCCTGATGATTTACAGAGCTTGATGAGCGATATCTCTGATAAGTCTAGCTTGGGAGGTGTTATGATCTGGGATGCGAGTCAGGCTTTCACCAATGAAGTCGATGGAGTTGAATTTGCGACTGCAATTAAGGATATGCTAGGTAATATTGGAAGCGATTCGTCGTCTGGCTCTTCTTCGGATTCTTCATCGACAGTTGTGTTTGAGTCTACTTCGTCGACGTTGCCGTCGTCTACGGCAGGCATCGAGTATGTTGAAATCTCGACAACAGGAGAGCAGAATCTATATCTTGCATCGTCTACTTCATCTGAAGTTATAGTCATGCCTACCACATCTTCGGATGCGATGTCAACTGAATCTTCAACTGAGTTTGTGGCTGTATCTGCTACTTCGTCTGCTGCACCGATAGCTGCACCCACTACTTCTTCAGCTGCACCGGTGGCTGATATGGCTACGACAACATCTTCTGCATCCGCCGCTCCCTCCATTTTGTCAAGTCCATCTACAGTCTCTGCAACGCCCTCAACCTCGACACTCACTGTACCCAATTCCAGCACCTTGACAGTGACAAACTATTTCACAATGACTATTTATCCCAATGCTTCGGTTCCCACTCTCTCTACTCTCACTACCATCTCCACCGCTTCGGCTGAGCAGGCTTTAGTTGACGTACCTGCTACATCAACTACTGCTTCAACGACGTCGTCGACTGAAGTTTTGCCTACCGCAAGTGCTACTAGCAACAGCTGCACAGGTCTTACTGGAACCTCTCTCGCATCATGTATGAATTCATACTACCAAACGCTATCCGGTTCCGAAGCATGCACTGTAGGCGATGTAGGCTGCGTCGGTGACCTATTCGCTCAATGTCCTTATGGAACGTGGGTCATTTCTGATTGTGGTTCAGGTACAATGTGTCGTGCATTACCATCTACTGACGAATCTTCTACTACGTTTGCGGTGGCTTGCGATTCGCAAGCCGATCTCGATATTCGTTTCGGTACCTCGTCGTTCTCGAAGAATAAACGAGGAACAGATGGTTTGGTTAGACGACAGCATCGACATATGCATCAGCATACTCATCGACGGAGAGCCATTGGTTAATTTCATTTCCTCTAAAAAGTCTTGGTATTTATGTTTTATTTGAAGTATTTTGCCTGTGATTTTGTAAATAATTATGATTACGCACTCTTGGGTTTATTTTTTATTCCGCTTTTCTTGGTTTCTTGAGATGCTTTTGATATAATCTGGATATTTTTGTTGTCCAGAGTAACGATTTATGACTATGACTAACGACCACTTATGATGCATTGCTATTGTGATTTTTTTTGCTTGCGTATAAAATAATTAATCAAAATATAAGAACAATTGTAATTATATACACACTAGACGTTTGTAAAATTCTCTAAAAGCTCAGAAAGTAACCGTAAACCATACTGCGAATATCCTTCGAAGCATCATCTTCAACAAACATCGGCCACCATTTTTCCTCAAACAATTTCTCAACTTTAAATCCCATTTCCTTTGCGTCCTCGAAGAACTGGAAATCGCGATGCACGAGACGCGCCCGATGAGGAGTGAAAACGACAAAGACTTTGGCGTCTTTATTCTTGCGCGATAAGGTGTCCCAACATGTCTTTAGAAGTTTTGCATGCTCGGAATGGTTGAAGACGACGTCGGATAGAATAACAAGATCATATCCGTCATCTTTATCCTCGGGACCTAAATACTCCTTTAATGGAGTTGCATCATTTCCCCAAACATATCCCGCAACAGCGAATTTTTCTTTGTTGATTCCTTCGACGTGCGCTACGTTGTATTCGATATTCTCAATCAATTCAAGTTCGGGATAATCCGTAATCACAACGTGGCTTGCGCTATGAATACCAGAGATAAAAGAAGGCAAACCAGCACCGGCACCAAGTTCAAGGACAGATTTATTAGCAAGCAGCGATTCGGCGTGCTCGTCAAGATAATTTGCTGTAACTTTGGACGCATTCCATAGTAAATGTCCCCAGAGTGGTGACTTTCCGACTAATCGAAGAGTGACTTTCGATGGTCTATAAAGCGCCAAGCAGTTAGCACGAAGATCCATAAACTATTCTCCTCTAAACTAAACTGCAAAAAAAAGAAACATACTGTCCCTCTTTTATAAACTCAGGTTTCCGGTCATAAGAGTCGAAAGATGGTGGGACTGGCGGCTTGTAATAATCCTCGGGCTCAAGAAACAGAGAGCCAGCCTCGTCTCCCAACGCAAATTCGTCGTCACTCATTCTCACAAAGTATTAGCCAAAAATTAAATCTCGGCTTAGAGCACTCTATTGATATAATATATTGTTTGAGCACTGAGAAACTGTTGATATACTAGCAAGTCTCTAAGAGTCGTGGCAATTTCGCAAATGTTTTAGGATGACTTCCAAAAACTTTTTAGAGTTTAGAAGTTCTGCGCTTCGATATTCAGGGGCCAGATTCATATTTACATATCGAATATTTCTGCATATTCATGGAGTACATATTTTAACGATCATCAGCGCGTTATAAATTTATAATATATAAATTATCTGATAAATGCTATTTAAAGTATTCATGTCGTTGAAGCAGCTTAATTGCCTTTGAGAAGCCTATACAACTAGCGGCACCCAATCTCATATTGAGATTAATAGATCCAGGAGTTTTACTATCTCCTCTCCTAGCACCGCAATGCTTCAGAGTAAGCAAAAATAAGTAATAATAGACTATAGCACTCAAATAGCGAGTGCAACCATGTAAACCTTTGCTACTTTTTATTCTTTATAGATCAGACCATCCTGACAACTACAACGCGCATACTTCAAAATTGTTATTCATTATCACGACAGCCGCTTGAAAGAATATGTACTATGGCCGTCTGAATTATTGGTATACTTAAAAATGTTTAGCTTCAAAACATAATCTATTGCATTCTATTTGAAGTAATGATTAGCTTGAAGTTGATTAGCTCTAGGTCAGCTCAATTGAAAAGAGGTATATTTCGATTTGTAGAGCCTCGATCAGCTTCAGCACTTCATTCTCGATATAATCTGACAGTCATAGAAAAAAACAAGAATCAGTATCTGCGGAGACGCATAAAGGTACAATGACTTCACCAGCTTAAAATGTACAAAGCTACGACAGCAGAACAGCTGTCTCTGTCGATGACTCCAAGCACCCGACTGTCAGATTCAGTGGAACTGCCAATCAGCTCAAATCCTAGCGTTCGATAACTACCTCCATGATACATACAGCTGGAGCAGCAACAATTAGCAATTACAGAGCCGACACGAATGGAAACTGAAATCGTAGGTAAATTCGCAGAGGTTCTTATTCTGGAGCACATTACACGGGACACCAGAATTCGGCACATTTTCATTCATTTTCGTTTCTCGCGAGTTCTAGTTCAGCGCTCCGGAACACTTCAAATTCGCACGAACAACCGAAGCTGTCGTATATCAGGTAGAGACTTTTGCTTAGTTTTATTGGGTTATCCTGTCAGAGAGATTCCCGCAACAGCGCAGGAAGTTTTTGAATAAATGATGGCTGCGAGAGTATCGTTCTGGCGAGCGATTCTCCCCCGCAGGCAAGCGAGCAAGAGCATTACTGCTTCGCGAATGTTTTTACAGGCGCGCGACTATTCATCGTCTTCATCATCATCATCTTCTTCAAAATGGCTGCGGTCCCATCGGGCGCGTAAGCCGTTGAAGCGTGTTGTGCAAGGTGGACACATTGCAGCGGCGGAGGCGACAAAGAAGTCGGCAAGCAAACCGCTTGCTCAGGATAGCTATAGTGCTTTTGGTATGCGTCTAGCATGTCGATTATGAAATTTGTATTGATGTCTAACTTATCGCTATATAGGTCTGGCCTACGACTCCTTTTTTGCTGGCTTTCGTCCGCTGCCTGCCCCTCCTGCGGCCGAGTCTCAAACCGCGCCCTCTCCTTCAGGGGTCAGCTCAATCAGCTTCTTGACCTCCGAGATGGAGATTGCTGGAGAGGACCCAGTTGAGCTTGACATGGCCGCTTTCAACTATCCGCTCGGCACATCATCAGCTAGTGGTGCGATCCTTGATCCCGTGATGGCCTCCCTTCCCACTTCTGTGCTCGAGCAAATGCGCGGTAACCGACCCCCGCTTGCTCCTGGATCTACGGCAGACCGAGGATCTGCTATTTCGGATGCTGCTATGAAGATCGTGGTTGAGAAATTTGACGAGACTACGACTAACGCGGATGAAGAGGCCGCTAGAGATATTTTGGGCTCGGCAGATCTGATGTCGACTCTCAAGTGCTTCGCCATGATGGACATTGACATGAAAGGCATGAAGGAACTCCAAAAGAGATTAGATCAGCGAGGCCACTATGCCGTTGTTTCTCTGATTGAGCAGCATGACGAGCATTTTGTGGAGGAGTATGATGCTTCGCAAGAGGTTGCGCGTGATGACATTCCTGTCGTTCCAACACGTAAGCATCGGCGCTGGACACAGAATGATATGCACATGACTAGTGTTGTGCGAAAGCGGAGGCTAAAAATGAAGAAACATAAATTGCGCAAGAGACGGAAAGCTGAGCGGGCTCAGAAGAGAAAGTTGGGCTCATAGGCGACTACTAACGATCTATTTGTCTTTACTCATTGTATGCATAAGCAGATTATAAACCTAATGTTGTATATATGTAATTTATTACTGGTTAATCAAACCTCATTTTCATTTTATGATTAATGCCCTATATAACTATACTACAGATTATTTCTGATACTAAGAACGCCAGAAGAAATAGAAACCTATGCCATCAAGCTGCACTCTCAGCCGAGTACTTATTCGAGAAATATCGTACTAGACTTAACGCAGCTTCTTCATCCTGATAACGTATAACGTTGGCTATATATCGGCAACAGTCAGGTTAGTCTCCAGCAATCTTCAGACTAAAAAGCGACCTTCACTCACCTATATCAACGTTCAAAGGACTGTTTGGTTCGGGATCACTGAGCAAAGAAACGATTGCCATGCAAGCGGAGTGAAGCGTCCAAGCAGCGGTCCACTGCGATTTCAAAATATCCAGACAAATGGAACCGTTCTGATAATTGTGTTAGCTCGTGAATCAAGATCAAGGAATTGCGCTCTTCGTACCTTCCAGTCGATATTCGGATGGCATATTGGAGTTAGGAACTTGATCTCTGGCGGATGCAGCGGATATGATTTCGGCACTTGAATGCTGATTTTCCAGCGTCCTCCTAAATAGATCAGTTAGAAAATCCCGATTTGCGTTATAATGAAGCGAACGTTCGTCGCAATACCTTCGTATAGAGTGCCTTTGCTTCCTCGGATGAGGCCTACCCAGTGAAATAGATCGGTCTCACTAACTGGAGCGAGAGCGACGAGCTCGTCGTCGTTGGACCGTGAATTAGCATGCAGACTCGATTTGTATTCCCTCAGAAGTCTCTTTGTAGAGGCTAGAGACATTTCTTGCTGCTACTTCATGTACAAACACAAATCAAGGGCCTAAAAGATGCTGCTAATTAACACGGAGTGCGTCCCGAGGCATATGTAATGTGGGGTCCCACGTGACATGATTATATAATATAAACTGGTTGGCTAATCGCGATAGCCGGGGAAGGTTTAGGGCGCGATTGTGACCTTGTGCTTCGGTGCAGAGCTTTTTGACGGTCGGATCCTTTATCATTGCCGGACCTCCTCATCAGCAGAAAACAACAATGTCCGCTTTACATCACCGTGCCGTCGTCAACGAGAAAGCCGCTCTGCTTGCGGACGACTCATCGACCGCGTCGTCGTCCGCGTTCGCGCCGACAGCGACCGATCTGGGCCCCACGACGTCGGAGGAGCAGCTGCTGAGCATGAAGGGCAACGACTATGGCCTCCCTCTGATTATCAAGTACGAGAAAGCGGGTACTATCGTGAGAAACATGCCCAATATGCTGCTTGAGAACAATGGTCCTGTTGCCAGAGATCATCTTGCGAACGAGCGGAATTATCTCGCCTGGGCCCGTACGTCTTTGTCGTTCACCACCGTGGGTTTGGCCGTGACTTCGGCGTTCAGAGGATACGGCGACGGTGTTTTGATTGCAGGAAAGATCATCGGAGGTGCGTATCGGATGTTTGTCTATTTGTGAATGCTGCCTGCTGACTCGTGTTGCAGCCGGTTTTATTCTTCTTGCTATCGCCCTCATGGTCATCGGCACGTACCGCTACTATGTCACTGCTATCTGGCTTCAGCGCGGCAAATTCCCTCCTAGCAGAGCTTCAATTTTCCTAATCACAGTATTTGCTGTCCTGGTATGTGATCTGTAATCTCGGACGTTTCTGTTTACTTGACTGTGGTGACTAACAAACCATCCAGCTGATTGCACTTGCTTTCATTCTTATTCTGGTTAATACAACTCGCGCTATCTAAATTGCGTCGACGAAAATCGCATTGCTTGTAATCTGGGTGCCGGTACTCTACTATATTATAAAATTTTAGATAGAAAGGCATTGAGTGTTTAGTTGTTTCTTAGCTCTGTATAAGAACTCAAGCCGATTCGTGTATTTGCTTGGTTCTCACTTCATGCGGTTGTTCTGGTGTTTATATTTGATCGATTTCTTTTTTTTTCTTAATTTCTAATGGCATGCTACATTGTTTCAAATGGAGTTTGAGTTTGGATTATATTGTTACGATATATGACCATGGCGGATATGTTTAATATGCTGGAAGGCGGTTTTTTTATTCTGGCGGAGTGCTATGATACTGTGGAATTATAATTCATGATTCCCAGAAGATTTTGGAAAATTGGTGTTTTTGTTTCATCCTAAAGAAAGTTATGTCTAATCTTTAATTAATTCGCTATCCATATATTCGAGTACCGATTAATTAGTCAAAAGGAATGGGCCGGACAGTACCCGCAGACACACTTCGTAGTTGTCCTTCGTGATCAAGGTGACTGGCTGCGATCGAACTGGGAACTTTGATACCACAGCAATCACCCCAGATGCCTTCGCCATGAATATGTCCTTCATGACGAGTTAGCTCTTCTCTTACCGACGCGCCAGACTTCTCGCTTGGTAGTTCCTCAAGTGGTAATATTTTGCCAAACAGAAAATGCTGCATAATAGGGACTTTTCCAAGAACTTCTGTTTTGTACATTTTAACCATTCCCTCATTAACCTTTGACCACGTCTTGACTCCTGAAATATCGTCCAGCATGGGCGAACTCCAGCGTAGAGAGGCAGTCTTGACACTGTTTATGAAGGCAATGGCCCCAAGATACATATAATCTTTACCGTACATCTCAAGAACGTCATTGTCATGAATACTCCGTGGTCGGAGATATTTGTGTGTTGAAAGCTGCGCAGCTCCGAAAAGAAAAGGTAGGAAGTGATAATCATCAAGACCCCACACTCCGTGAGATCCGGCGGGTTCGAGCCAATACGTAGACTGGACAGTTCGCATAAGAGCAATGTAGCGATTGAATACTCGTAAAACTAAAGCCGGAAAGTCGCCTTTTGCGAGCAGACCGATTCTGAAGAGACATAGCAGGAAGCAAATAAAATTCAGTTCGTGCCCTGATCCATAGTCGATGCGCGTTCGGTTGCCAAAAGAGTGCAAAATATACGTGTCTAAGTCGATCATGTCGCTGGATTTCTCAGCTAACTCAGGAATTAAAGTCGTGAGAAGGCCAGAGGAGAGCTCTTTATCGAGATGATCGTAAAAGTCTCGAAATGCCGGGTTTCCGAATCTTGATTTTTCATTCGAGACTGGAGGGTGCTGCGTCACGATCTCTTCGATAGAGTCGAGTAGTGCTACGATTCTCTGTATATTCTATATGCATGCAGATAACCAGAAAGTCAGTCACTGATATCAATAGAACAAAACTATCCGTATACCTACTGTTGATACTGTGCAGTCAAAAGAATTGGGACGTCCGCTAGCAGCGTCACGCAGATCAAGGATGAACTGAAGGAGAACCTTGTATGTCTCTGAAGACTGAAAGTAGGCAAGATCCTCTTCTGTCAGTATCCGAGAAGCTGGCCCGGTTGAAGTAGCGCGTGGAATCATAGGGTCAGTCATCTCTTGCGTGGCATATACGAGAAGGAGATCAGGACCGATATATATGCGCCAGAATTACAAAATATAACATTACGTCAGAGCTTATAGACATCTCGTAGTCAAATATTAGTCACAAGAAATTAATCATACGGACCCTCGCGTATGCCTGCTAAGTGCTTACCAGTAGTTTATCAAAATATTTCCTATTTTCTATTATATTCGCTCTTGTTTTTTTGTTTTCAATCCAGGTCCGTCGCTGTGCAAGCAGGTCCCAGCATAACTGGGAAGGCGAATCGGCATTTAGGGACGATCTCGACAAGCCTAGCACAAAACCCAGAGCAACGAGCGAGATCCTCGGTGCTTACGGGCATCCTCTTTGTCAATAAACACCACCATCAAGCCATGGAACTTCGACCTGTCTAGCGTTCTCTTTTTATTTGCTGAAATATTAAAAACTCAAAAAAAATATTGCTTCTTAGTTGGACTCCAGGTCCTTCTTTTCTTGGGAGAGAACAAAATGCTGAAACAGCCAGCCTCCGCGGTGATTGGAAATGGAGATCCGTCGTCACCGAGCAGGAAAGGTATTGGTTCCTACCTTTTTTAATGCTGACTTGCGATGCGAAAGTGCAATTCTTTCATCTGCTGGTCCTGAGGCGTGTGCTAATGCGCGTTACTTCCATCTATAGTCGAGTCACTTCCGCCTTCGATAAATCCAACTAAGCAATCTCAGACGCTATGTCGAAATATTCTTATTCATGGCTATTGCAAGTACGAAAATAACGGATGCATCTTCCGTCATGACACTGTGAGTAGATTTATATACGCGTTTACTCTCCGTTGCTATTTAGCTAACTGATCATGCTACCTGCTCCAGACACCTACCGCTAAGCAGACCGCGCAGCCCTCGCCAATCAAACCAGAAACGTCAGTGTCCCAGTGCTCTTACTCTGCTGATCTTCCTTATCCGAATTTGACTTACAGCATTTTAACCAGACCGAAGAAGCGCTTTAATGTTGAGTCCCCAGCTTTCCGACCCGGCTCAGCAGCTTCATCAACCGCCAGCTCCTCTACAGCCATATTCTCGACCACCTCTTCAACTGCCAAATCACCCGCTTTGCTCAGCCAGGCAGCTGACTCTGCCGTCTTTGTGCCTCGAAGTGCTGCTAATGCGGTATCTCCGGTAGCTCCCGAGCCGATTAAAGAGTATATGTTCTTGCGAATGGGTTTATTAAACTAGACATATGCTGACAACCATAAATCGCCTCAGTTATTCTAATCCAACGGTTGATCTTTATAATCAAAAGTCGATAGTGAATCCGGGAAGCGAGCCATTTGTGCCTTCATATAGTCAGGTGCCGTCGATTCCTGCACAGCTTGCGGTTGAACCAGTGAGTTTCATATTGCATATTTCGAGAAGCCAAAGTTGACTTTTATGAATTCGCAATGTAGCAACTTCCTCAGTCTATGCCCGCTCAACGGTACGATTACAATTCTATGCAGCACTTTGCTCCAGCTACTCCAGATCTGTATTATCAGCAAGCTCAAGCAGCTCACTATCAGCCGGTAAGCTATTTAGTCTTCCACAACTTTGTAAGGTTGAAATAATAACATTAGTAGCTGCAATATCACCTGTATGCACCTCTTCCGCCGCACAAGACAAATCTGCTGCCCTATCAGCGAACAGTCCAAGGTTTCTTTCTCTCTGATAATATCAGAGAAGAACTACAGCGGAAAAGTGAAGCTTCTCTTCAGGTTCTACCAAGTATGTTCCAATGTTTTAGATATTGTGTAGATTCTCTGTGCTAACCATTTTTAATTAGCATCTGGATTACCGGAGTCTTTAGACGTGTATTATTCGCTTGTGCCCTTAGATACCAACGCCGAGAGGAGTGCTCGAGTTTTCGGATACCCAAGTTGGGTGTACAAGGCATTTTCTAAAGCAGATGGCAACACTTACACGCTTCGTCGACTAGAAGGCTTCAAGCTTACTGACGAAAAGTCGATAGCTACAGTTCAACAATGGAGAAGATTATCGAATGCCAGTATGGTTACACTTTTTGAAGCATTTACTACTCGCGCTTTTGGTGACAATTCGATTATATTTGTTTATGATTACCATCCGCTATCTAGCACGCTGTTAGATACGCATTTTGGCCCAAATGCCAGATATCCTGTCATTCGGAATGCTAATGGACAGATTGGACCGTCGGTACCCGAACAAGTTTTATGGAGCTATTTGGTGCAGCTTTCTTCGGCTTTGAAGACGATCCACGCAGCTAATTTGGCGGCGAGAATAATGGACCCATCAAAGATAATTTTGACTTCGAAAATGAGATTGCGATTGAGCGCAATTGGAATCATGGATGTTATTGGAGTCAGTGTCGCCAAGGAAAACATTCAGAACTTGCAGATGGAAGATCTGCACAGCTTGGGTCGTTTGATTCTAAGTATTGCGTGCAATAATCAGTCTATTAATATGGGATCTTCGGTCTCATTGCCACTGCTTTCTAAAAGCTTAGACTTTGCCGGGAAGTTCTACTCAGTCGGACTTAAGAATGTGTTGGCTTACTTGCTCGCTAGTACAAGTACGGATATAGATAGTGACAAATTATCTTCGAACAACGTGGATGACTTGGTTCAAATGATTGCTCCTTACTACCAGCAGAATCTTAACAGCTCGCTGCATTACCAAGACAGTTTAGAGTCTGAACTTTCTCGCGAGGCAGAGAACGGTCGACTGGTTCGATTGCTCTGCAAGTTTAATTTTATCAATGAAAGACCAGAGTATGATCATGATCCAGCTTGGTCGGAGACCGGTGATAGATATTTATTGAAACTGTTTCGAGATTATGTTTTCCATCAGAGCGATGAGAATGGGCATCCAGTTTTGGATTTGGGTCATGTTTTGAGATGTTTGAATAAGCTTGACGCTGGTATGGACGAGAAAGTAATGCTGGTGTCTCGAGATGAGCAGAGTTGTTTGATTGTGTCGTATAAGGAGCTTAAGAACTGCGTTGATGTGGTTTTTAGAGATTTGGGTCGTCCCAATGGTTAAGATAGTATAGGATTGTAGTAACTAATAAAAAATAACTATTCTTGCTATGAGTTGCCCATTATTTTCTTGTAATGTTTTTGTTAATGTAATTTTAAGTCAATACGCGCGCGAAAAATGATTCTATAGTACAGAGCCAACCTCCAGTTTTTTCTTTCATTCTAAATATCAGTTCTCTCGTTCATATTTCTTCCTCCTGGGCAATGAACGGATTTGCAATTTCTTCGCTGCCGTCGACTGGTGAAATCAAAAGTAGCAGAGGACCTCGGACGACGACAAGTCCGAGCGGCCGAGTCTGATCTTCGGGAAGTTTTCCATCCTCGCCGACGTCTCCTGTTGAATTGTATGGTAAGTAATTAGCAGGCTTGTATATTTGCTATGTAAGTCGAAATGGTCCATACCTCGTAAATGCTCAACGACGTCGTCCAGGACGAGATTCATGAGTTGATCGTATCCCTTCAAAATGCCGGTAACTGAAATACAGATGATGTTAGCAAATCCTGCCTCCAATTCAAATCAAATCCTGTAAACACAAAATATACCTTCGCGTCCACCAGAGAACTTGACTCGAATTTCTCTGTCCTGATACTTTGCAAGATCGAGAATGGCTTCTTTCCTTGGTCGATCGTGCTGCTGGTGCTGATTTCTGCCACGATGCCCACCTCGGCCACCACCGCCGCCTCCGCCTCTCTCCTGGTTCTGATTTTGGTGATATCCGCTCATTATTGTGTGCGTGTGTGTCCGGACAGGAATTGCGATGAAGCCGTGGTGCGAAAGTTTAACTAGCGATCTCGTGGCGCGCGGTGTGACTTGACGACCGACTGACCTCAGCAGACAAAGCGGACGAAAACCTGACCTGAAAGAGCTGCGAATATCCAAACACCGCGAATCTGCTCCGAATAATCGCTATTTGGGTCAATTGCGCGGAAACAAGCCTCCTGCATCGAGTCGGAGCGATGACATTGCACGAGCCGCGGCGCTGCGGGCGATGTGGTGCTAACGGGAACGGCCGCGGCACGTTTATGCCCACACGCGCCTTTGTTTACTTACTTTTTTTGCGTATCCACTGACTTCTACCGCCCTTCAGACGCCCGCGACGCTGCACTACTCTGCCCCCGTCTGCTCCATCTGACCGCTTTCCTCTTCCGGTCCGTCGTTCGTCCTCTTTTGAGCTCTCTTCGCTCCATCTTTCCTCAGTTCGTGCGGCCATGGATATCGGCAATGTCTTGGAGACGGCTATCCTGAGTCCGGGTGCGTTTTTCCTGATTTCACCTGTTCGAAGCGCTCCGCTAACTAGCTCTTTCAGACCAGAAGGCCAGGCAGGAGGCCGAGGCGCAGCTTGCCCTTATGGCCACTGACCATTTTGTATGTGTGCTCTGTGTGGTTGCGTTGCTGAAGCTGCGCGGATCAGGGTGTGACGTTCTAACAGGCACTCCGATCTAGGTAGACTACTTGGCCATGCTCACCGCTGCCCTCGGCAATGACAATCAAAAGACCGAAGTCCGCATGCTGGCTGGAATTGGTCTGAAAAATCAGCTTGTTGCTAAAGTATGCTTTTTTTTGCTTCCGATCATTAAATCGATCTTCGAACTTTACCCGACTGACCCCAATCTAGGACGCGAAAACCAAAATTTCTCAAAACGAGCGTTGGGTGTCGCTAGCTGAACAGGCAAAGAGCCAAATCAAGCAAACGGTAATCCCCCATAGGTCTTCTTTTTAATTTCATTGATTGCAATTTCTAACCCCCCCATTGCAGGCCTTGCAAGCCCTGCTCTCGCCAGATGATCGTGTCGCCAACGCAGCTGCGCAGCTTGTCGCTGCTATCGCTGATATCGAACTGCCTCGTGCCGAATGGCCCGATCTGATGCTAGTTCTCGTGGACAATACGAAGGAGAATCAACCTGTCAATGTCAAGAGAGCTTCATTACTAGCCATTGGTTACATCTGTGAAACTGCTGATCCCGGAAATTCCGGGGTCGTAGCACAGGCTAATGGAATTCTTACTGCCATTGTTCAAGGTGCTCAAGCTGCTGAGCCTTCTATAGTTGTGCGTCAAACTGCCATAAATGCTCTGGTCAACTCCTTGGAGTTCATTAGAGATAATTTTGCTCGTGAAGGCGAAAGAAACTACATCATGCAAGTCGTTTGCGAAGCTACGCAGGCTGGCGATGAGAAGCTCCAAGCCTCTGCCTTTGGTGCTCTGGCCCGTATTATGAACATGTACTATTCGTATATGCGATTGTATATGGAGAAGGCACTCTATGGCCTTACTGTCGGCGGAATGAAGAGTCAGAGCGAGGAAGTATCCTGCATGGCTGTTGAATTCTGGAGTACCGTTTGCGAAGAAGAGATTGAGATCAACCTCCAGAGTGGCGATCCATACGAGGAAGAAGAATTGGTGCCCGCGCGGGAGAACTTCGAGTTTGCGAAGTATGCCATCAACGAAGTTTTGCCAACGCTTCTTGAATTGTTGACACGGCAAGACGAAGATGCGGATGATGATGACTGGAACGTCTCAATGGCTGCCGCTGCGTGCTTGCAACTATTTGCTGAGGACACTCAATCTGCTGTTGTTAATTTAACTCTACAGTTCGTTGAGGTCAGTATTGAGCAGGAAGACTGGAGAAAACGTGAAGCGGCTGTCATGGCGTTTGGTTCAATTCTTGATGGACCAGATCACGGAACGTTGGCTCACGTCATCGGCCAAGCATTGCCCCCTATGCTCAACTTAATGGGTGACCCTGTACTACAGGTTAAGGACACTGTTGCCTGGTGTCTTGGAAGAATTGCCGATCTCGTTATTGAAGGAATTAACACTACAACCCATCTCCCTGGTATTATGGCTGCGCTAGTGTCTGGTTTCCAGGATCACCCGAAAGTCATCACTAACTGCTGCTGGACACTTATCAATCTCACTGAGCAACTGGGGCAAGAAGGAGCATATTCGCAGTCGACGCCAATCTCACCGTATTATGATGCTTTGATTCAGGCGCTGTTGCAAGCGAGTGCTCGTAGTGATAATGAGAACCTGTCGCGAACCTCGGCTTACGAAGCTATTGGCGTTCTCGTTACCTGCAGCGCCAACGACACTTTGCCACGAATCAATGAGCTTTCACTGGTGATTATCAACAGATTGGAACAGACCTTGGCCATGCAGAGCCAATTAGTTGGTATGGATGATCGTGTGAATTTAGAAGAGCTTCAAATCAGCTTGTTGAGTGTATTGACAAATATTATTCGACGAGTGGCTCCTTCCGACAGAACATCTTCTGACCGATTGATGACTTTGCTTGTCAGTATGCTGCAGCAGAAACTTCCTAACTCACTCATTGAGGAGGATATCTTTATTGCTATTAGTTCCGTTGCGGGTGCGGTTCAGGAAAACTTCAATGTTTACCTTGAGGTCTTCAATCCTTTCCTCATGAAAGCTTTGGAGGACCCAGACTCGCCGACCTGTAACACTGCTGTCGGAATCGTGGCTGACTTGGCTGTAGCCCTTGGCGCTCAAATTGCTCCTTACTGTGATATGTACATGAATGTTTTCCTTACCAATCTCCAGAACGCTTCGGTTCGACGAGATGTCAAAGTTGGCATTCTATCCTGCTTTGGTGATTTAGCTTCAGCCATTGGTCCAACATTTGAGAAGTATCTTGCTATTGCTATGCAGGTCTTGGTGCAGGCCTCAAGCTTGCGAAGAGAGCCTGATCAGCCATATGACATTGTGGAATATATTCAACAGCTGCAGGAGGCTATTGTTGACGCTTATGCTGGAATTGTTCAGGGAATGCGTGATCGACGTGAGTTTAGTGTTTTATTCTATTTGACGATTTGATGCTAACTATTTTGCCAGCTGATGTTCTTCTTCAATACATTCAACCTATATTTGGATTTTTGTCGGTTGTGCACTCTCAGCCAGTCATGCTACGCACCGAGTCTGTCGTTCGCTCAATAGTAGGCTTGATTGGAGATGTTGCCGACATTTACAAGCAGGGCCAAGTTGCGATTTATTACAAGGAAGATTGGATATCCGATCTGCTACGAAAGGCGCGTCAAGAAAGATCTTTCTCGACCGGATTGAAGGAGACCGCGAAATGGGCTCGCGAACAACAAAAAGCCCAACTTGCTTTGCTTTGAGAGGTTAAGAACACACAGTATCTTTCCCTGTGGTCGGATTTGTTTATTAGCATTCAGTGCGTTATTGTTACCCTCGATTGTATCCAATCCTTGCGCCTGGCGTAATTGCCTCGGATTGATTTTTCCTCATTGTATATCCCCCATTAGTAAATATTTAAGCATGCCTATACCGATTTGTTTGTCCTTTTATCTTTTATTGTCTTTGTTGTCGCCCTATATGTAATTTTTTTGTTATATGTGAATCATGATGTAAATTGGTAACGGAGAGCAATTTCTTAATACAACTATCGATGATGTAATTTGGCTTGATATGTCACGTGACTATGGGAGTGACGTGGCTGATCCCTGAACCTTTGATATCAGCACAATGAGTGAACCACAACTGCGTTTTAGTCAGATCACATCTTTTAACGCAAGGAGCAGTCAGTGATACCAATCACGTTCCATAGGACAAATCGTCTTATTTTTGTGGAAATGGACTATCTTGATCCGGCGCATGTGGAGTCGCTGCAGCAGTTTGTGACAATCACGAGCTGGCCTGAGAACGACATTGAAGGCGCGATTCAGATGCTTTCGGTGTGCCAATGGAACGTCGAAGTATGTTTTGTTTGTGCATTCCTTCTAATTGTACGGATCTCTTTTTTGCTGATTGTTTTGGATTTTAGTTGGCAATCACTCGTTTCTACGACGAGGGCCCGTTGCGTCCGAATCCTCATGTGCCAGCACGCGAGCCTACACCGCCCCCCGTGGTTGCGCCGCGGATAACCACACCTACTCCCAGAACAATTACACCTCGTCCATCGTCGTTTCTCGCAAATGTCATCACTTCCGTTATATTTTTCCCGCTATCGGTGGTGTCGAAGATTGCACATAGCGCTTACTATCTGTTTACAATGCTCTTCCCGTTTTTGCCCCGTCTGACGGGTGTGTACCCGGCCAATCTAGGGGCTGCGCGATCTGAGCGACGGTCGGTGAATCCTCGAGACACTGCTGCTCGATTTATCCGAGACTTTGAGGAGGAAGTTGGTGGGCACAATGATTCAGCTATCGTACCATTCTTCGAGGGCGGATATACACAGGCTCTTGATCTGGCGAAGAAAGAGTTACGATTCTTGATTGTCTTGCTGCAGAGCGATGAACACGATGATACTTTGAAATTTAACAAGGAGGTTCTAACGTCGCCTGAGGTGGTACAGTATTCCAAAGAGCATGACTTGTTGATTTGGGGTGGAAATGTACGTGAATCAGAGGCCTATCAAGGTACGCATCTTAGCGAATCCCTTTTCTCATTGATTAGAATTGTACTGACCTCTTCACCTCTTCGGATTCAGTTTCGAACGCCTTATCGTGCACCAAATATCCTTTTTTGGCAATCATTGCCTACACTCCAGCGACAGCTAGTCATGCATCTGCCATGTCGATACACGCTCGACTCCAAGGTTTCATGTCCCCACCAGCGCTAATTGCGAACCTTAACACTGTGATCAATCGTCATGGTCCCATTTTAGATCGTATTCGCAGCGAAAGATTAGAACAACAACAATCTCGCGATATTCGCGCCCAGCAAGATTCTGCTTACGAAGCGTCTCTTGCGGCTGATCGGGAGAGAGAGAGACAACGACAGGAGCAGGAAAGAATTGAACGAGAAAAACTTGCAGAGCTCGAAAGAATTGAACAGGAAAAACGAGATGCTGAAGATCGAAAAATTCAATATACGGAATGGCGCGCTGCACAACTTAAGAGTTCAATGATAGAGTTTTTGGAGAATCCCTCTTTGAATACGGAGAAGACTGCCCGGATAAGCATTCGTCTTACGAATGGAGATCGTGTTATCACCAGATTCTTAGCGGAATCTCAGACTGTGGAAGATATCTACGCTTTTGTGGATTGCTACGATGTATTGTATCCTCCTCCTCAAGATGCACCAGTTGCTCATTCACTAGTTTCTTCCAGTTCTTCGACCTCTTTAGCATCAGCAGTAGTTGAGAAAACTCCTACAAAGCCCGAAAATTACACTCACAGTTACAAATTCAATCTTGTATCTCCATTCCCGCGATTTTTGATTCCAGTTGATTCAGAAAAGATTATAAAGGATGAGAAGACTCTGTTCCCTAATGGAAATCTGATTGTAGAAGAGATCGAGGAAGGTGAGGAGGGGGAAGTGGCATCATCGAGTATATCAGAATAGGAATCAAGGATGTAGTGGCATCTTTGGGATCAATTGTTGCTTAGTACTACGAGATCTATGTAGTTGGAAGCTCTAGGCTCGAACGAAAGATAAAATTAGCATTATATTTTATTTTGTGACAAAATTTAGTACCCATTGTTGCGTGGAAAGAATGATGTAAACACACTTATGAAACAGAAGAAACAAAAAATAGAGGTATCATATCTAAAACGCAAGCTGATTTTTTCTAAATCCAAATCCCGAATAAAGAATAAACTCGAAATCAGAAACTGCAAAATATATTGAACAAAGAGACGTCATTTCGATTCTTCGTAATGCGAATCGGGAGCCGACAAAGTAGATAAAGATCGAGAACATGGATTATCAGCAGTTGAAGAGTCAGACTTTCTGCTTCCGCGCATGACAGGACTATCAGATCTCTGAGGTATTTCCTGCAATTTCCCAAGTTGAATTTCTTCGTCATTGGCTATGTACATAAGCGCAATATCAACCAATGCCTTGGGGCAGAAACCTTCTACGGAAACAGCATCTAGCATACGTCGAGTGTATACTGTGTCGTACACTATACCGAGTGGAGCATCGTAGTCATTCTGCTCTGAGTCAATATCAAAGCGTGAATGATTAAGAGCCCGAGCTGGTTCATCTGGAACTGCATGTCGATACGGATCTTGTTCCCAGTTCCTTCGCTCGATAGCTACCCTTTCTTCATAAGAAAAATTGCGGCAATAAGATGGATAAGAACCGAATTCTTTCGATAAATACATTAAAAGGTAGCCGTCATCGTTTGGGGTATCACGAACCGTGTTGGCCCTTCGGTGATTGGGGTATAGTAGAGTGTCGTATCGGGGTAGAGAATAGTGTCTGTCAGAGGGCGGCTGAGCCTTTGAGATTAGAGCATTGGTATCATCGACAGCACGAGGCAAGTACTGCTTTAATTTTCCTACTGGCTGTCTCTTACTATATTCCTTACTTCTGCCAATAGAGCGACCTCGTCGTGCTGGTGAACGAGGGACCATATTGGACCGGAGCCGGCGATGTTGAGATCGATAGTCTCCATATTCCGATCCATCATCCTCGATATCTGCATCATAGCCTCTGGCGTCTTCGGTGTTCATATCATTTGTGTTACTCCTATAATTCAGGAGCGGCATCGCAATTCCCTCATACTTAAAAATGTCGCGTATTGGCGCTAAACTATTCATAACCCTTTGGCCGATCGGATTTTTAAAAATTTGTAGAGGTGGTCGGTGGTCAATTTGGGGATCCCAGTGATCATATCGCATTGATTCATTGGATGCACAAGCGCCAGAGACGTCGGTTGCAGATGCTACAGAATCATCATCGCTCGTTAATCCATAATATTCATCCACTGAGCAGTATTTATTCCGATATCTGAGTGGTATATGGGGAGAAAGCTGTTGCGCTGGCCAAGGCTCAATCGTTCCTTCCTCTTCCGATTGGGTATGGGTATTTTTCTCAAAGAAGTAAGCAGGAACTTTTTCCGCGTTTGGCTTATCAGCAGTGAATCTCTTGTAAGACTTGAAAATATTTCCCAAGTGAGCGTCGCGGTTAGTAACATCCCTTCCAGCGCGAGTTCCTTGACTAGAAGTGAAAACAGCTTTGACGGACTGCAATTTCAGTTTCATAAAACTCCTGATATTGGCAACGTCGCCATCATCAGTATTAACGCTCGAGCAAGGCTCATCAGTGTTTTCATTTCCCTTGTCGTTTCTCTCCGAGGTTTGCTCACTTTCGATCTGAACATATTGAGGAGGGGAGGAAGAGCATCCTGCAAGCTGCATAGCACTCAGGGTATTAAAACCTGCCAATTGTCCCTGGTTTGCACAGCGGCAAAATATCTCTTTTAATCGTTTCTTACATCTTTGAAGACGCCCATTGTTGGGCTTCCCACTGCTGGGCCCGTCCATATTAGCGATACCGGCTATTTCGGGGTTGCTAGTCGGTTTCTGTAGGAAGATCGATAGTACGCACAAGACACAACTCATGGATGCAACTGTAGAGACTTTAGTAGCGGTCTTAGCAATGGAAAAGCGTGAGGTCGCACGAACGAGGACCGGACTGGCGTGGCCCCATTTTATATGCAAGCGCAACAAGCATCAGGCAAGATTAAAATCAATCTTCGGGTTAGGGTTCTCTTATTATTTGCCTCAGAGGCGTGATCAATCGGCCTTTTTGTCAATCTCAGCATGCATTATACTCTTACCAAATAAAATTAATGCGATATCTTACATGCGACTCTCAACAAACACAATACAGCGCTAATACTCCAACAGAAACAAGTTCAAAACCACACTAAATCAAAATGCATATCTTGTCCTCATTCCAGATATCTTCCTCTCTACTTCTCGCACCGACCGCTCAAGTTCCGAGGCAATCGTACGTTTCTTTTCTATCGGCAGCACAAAATATTGTTCACAGAGGTCGCCATCAATTGTTCCTTTTAGTGGCACATATGTTCCACGGTATATCAAGTGATCTTTGCCTGAGAGCGGAGGATTCTCCGTTCTCATAGAGTTCTCTAGTTGCTGGAAAAATTGGACGTCATCCCTCGACACAAATGGAGCTAGAATACCAATCGACCCCTGTAATCCAGTGTATAGAACAACTTCACGCCCACCTGCAACCAACTGTGTCTTATGGAGCGATGTTGGGATATCTTGAACAAAAAAATGGGCAATAGTATCTAGACGGTCAGGCGCTCCATCCAAATAAGGACGAGATGTCATTAACCTCGCGCCATTATCCTCATCAGCATCCCAGGATATCTTCTCAGGACATCTCACCACCCATAAATTGCCAAATCTATCACCACCCACTACTGTAGAATAATCGAGCATGGTTACACAAGTGGTGTGTCGAGCAATAGAATCATCAACGAAAGGCAAGAATTTGTTGTCCTCATGTCTATAAACAAGATACGTCACTGACTGCTGAACATCACCAATAATAACACGATTGTATGAGACATTAATAGACACTATACTGCTCAGTGTTCGGTTTTTGTATTCGGCCTTGCGAAGAAGTCTCTTCATGCCCATGTCATACGATCTCAGCGTGCGACCGATTCCAACAAGTAGACGTCCATGAAATTCGGTCATGCACACTGGTGGCTCCTCGATTTCTGTGGAGTGAATAAATTCGAGAGTCTTTCCATCGTTCGAGGCCTTATACACACGAAGATATCCAGCACTGCAAGTCTTAGGGATTAGACTGACACTTTTGGCAGTACCCACTACCACAAACACATCGAGAGGCCGTTCTCCGTCCTGTTCCTCTTCTTCATCATCTTCATCATTCTCTTCTTCGCGTTTTCTCTTTTGATATTCGCTGAAAGAGCAGACAGCAATCGAGAACGCCGCCTCGCCACCTTCCAATTCCAGTTTACTAGTTATTTCCTGGCCTAGAGGATCAACAACCTCAATACAAGATGCCCATTTTCCATTAAATCTGGGATTTCCGAAATCTTCAGGTGGTAATTCCTCATAATCTTGCTGATGCCGTGATGATGCAATGAGAGCTTCTTTGGCAGAGGGAGATAACGTGCTATTATCACTCTCAGCAACATAGTAAATAGGATGATAAGGATTTTGAGCCATACGGCGGGGAGTGTAACGCAGCGGTATTATGTCTTGCTTAACATTCTCGGTAAGCTTTTCCATCGTAAAGATTCTATAATAATCGTTAGATTTAAATTCAAAGGTCCATTTTATCTTAATAAACAACAACGAAGATAGATTGGAGCTCATGTCAGAAGGAACAATTGATTATTTTTTAAAAATAATGCATCCTCATAATTAATAGGGTACCTTAGTCTCATCATCTGAGCTCAGCAGCCATCTTCCTTGTGTTTACATGAAGCAGAAAGATTATCATACCTGAGATTACTACCCTCGACGCCCACCACACCTTCAGTGCACTGTTCACTGCAGAATCCGCTTCCAAATTCAAGAGACTCGTACGCCAAAGGAGTCACCAAAAAGTTGACGTCATGTGTGTATGCAAGCCAAGATCGACTTGACAAGGCAAGAATTGTGGGTTGCCCTTGCATCGCAACTTTGAATAACTTCACCGGTTTCGGCCCTAAAAACTGTGTCTGCGTGTCGGATAATTGTCCTGTAATTGAATCTAAGACCGCTCGCAAATATACACCATTATGTAATCCAATATGTAGGTAAAGAGTAGAACTGCTATCTAATAGTCTCTGAGCATCCGGAAATGTAGAATCTGGCATATTCATAATCTGCAATGCAGTTGGCGGTGCTGTCAATGCCTGAACACTTAACGATTCCAGTGTATTTTCCGGATCTAGCGATATGATGCGCACAGTGCTATCCTCACAACCTACAGCCAAGAATGAGTTTCGTACTTTGCCTTCCGGAACATCACCAACAGAGATAGATGTGACCGCAGCACCCATCTGCTGTCGATCTTGGTATTCATTGAGCTGCCCATCGTCATCAAGCTCGAAATAAACAATCTCGGTAGTAGAGAGGGCAATAGCAACCTGCCGACTATTGGTGGTGACAGCAACAATGACCGTATGTAGCGGAGCTTCCCATTCATTAACCTCCTTAGCTGCAGAAATATGGCGAATACCCTTAGGATAGACCTGTACTAAGGAGTCTTCTCCGACTTGCTGGACTGCGAGCGTGGGAGTTGAAGACAAAAAGCCAGAATCAGTAACCTCCTCAACAGTCTCACCGATCGACAAAACTAATGTTGCGTTTGTGAATGATAAGACGATATAAGCGTCATATTCATCTGAAGCTGCTAGTCGTGTTGTCCAAACCGCTATGGGCTCTCCCGGCAGTTCAGATGCAACAATCTCTGTGACTTCGAGACCATGTCTGATGGTTCGGAACGATGATCTAGCACCCTGACCAGCGAGAGCGTAAATCTGTGGAGCATCTTCGCCAGTCAAGTTCGCAACCTCGGAACTAATTAAAGGATTTAAGCTGTCCACGATATCAACCAAAGCTAAATTATCCAACGCCCGCAGCAAGAAAAATGCTGCAGGATAATCTGATATTTCTCCCTTTGCATATTCGGTACTAGAAAATTCGATCTCCTCATCATCGTCACCTAGCTTCTCGAATTGGTAAAACATATGAGAGCCACCTTCAGCAGCCACGAACAAAAAGCCAGATTTCAAAATATTTAAACTCTTGGCAACCGGAACGGTATCAAAATATTTGATCTTGACTTCCTGAACACCTTGAGCATTATAATCTATAGTGACTTTAAAGAGATCGCCTTCATCGGATTGCAATAGAAAAAAGAAAGCCCCTTTCATCTTATGCATGACACCGCACACAATCATTCTCTTCCTTGATGGATCATCAAACGGTGTCCTCCGTCTTGGAATAGGAACCTTGTGAACGCGTTTATTCATGTGTCGGTAGACTAGATATCCCTCTGTGCATACCAGAGCACCAGACGGGCCATCAGCTCCACCAGGCACAGGCAGGAGAAGATTCGAGTTTCGATCGACTACGTCTGACCAGATCCTGACGACATGATTTAGACCTAGGTCCAATTCATAATACGTCAAAACCTTCTGCACTTCATCGACTGCCTTCCCAGAGGGATCAAGATCGCACTCAGAGTAGTCAACTTCCAACGCAGCAAAGATAGGATTGTCATAGCCAACGTCTAAGCCGACAATGTCGTATAATAACGAGCGAGGTTTGTGAGCTTCTAGAGGGGAAGAAATGGTAATATTCGCCTGCGAATCACGATTCAAGATATAAACTAGTTTATTCTTTTCGACAGAAGCAATCATTGTCGCTCGACCCTTGGGATCAACCGCCAGATATTGCCCGGGAACAATACGGCGGACGCCTGTCTTGCCGAAAGTCTCTTGATGAACCTTGACGAATTTAGACTGCTCGGGTTTGTATTCAATGATCGATATCCGACCTGAATCCGAACCGATAATGACATAGTCCTTAGAAGCGCCAGCCACTCGGAAAGCGACTATTGATCGAATCACTCCGAAGACGTTGTACGAGACAAGGGGGACAAGTTTTCCGGCATTAGGATCCGGTCGGTAGAGATGTAACTGCGAGCCTTCAGCAATGATGATCTCCTGATGTCTTTGGCCGGAGAACTGACCGATGATTGAAGCGGTGACCGCGGAAGGCGGCACCAGCGTGAGTGAGTATAGAAACATCGACATCGGGCGAGAGCCTGAGCAGTGCCTGCTTCAATCACGGTTAGCAGCCATTCGAACGATCAAAATAAACAACAAGCACTGACCTCAAATATAAATACTGCTCTGATTCAGTACCTGCAACGGAATCTCTAACAAAGTGCACAAAAGTAGATGGGCTGCCAACGACACGTCTCGCTCGGGGTCGAGTACTAACAGACGCGCGAGAACTTTTTTGTAGTTCGGAGTGGACGGACGACCTTTGAGAAACACCTTAAATTCTATTAAGGCGTTTGTACCATATTGCCCTAAACCTGAACGGCATTATTGCCATAGCAACTGCGTCCTATTCTGTCTGTCGGCTGTTGCCTTTCCATCGAGTCGAAAGACATCACAAATACGCATCAGTAGTAAACAAATAATATTATATGGGGTACTTGTATCACGAACTCCGTCTCTTAACGCATATTCAGCTTCCTTTTCTGGCTGGAGGGAATTTCAGTGTGCGATCCCCATGCATAACGCCAAAGTCAATCTGCTAAGCGAGATGGAAGACAACTCACCACTGCACCAGTTTCTCGGTCTCTTGTCTGCCATTCTGAAGCTTATAGCTCTCATCTAGCAGCATGATCAGCTATCATTTTGCCTTGAGATAAGAATACCTTAGCAAGAACAGAAACTTGCGTGCGCTAAGCGAACAAGGAGGGGTACAAAATTTAACGCACGTGTGTCTTCACAACCTGGCGGAGATTCCCTCCTTGCTCGCGTCTGATCATAAAAGTCCGGCGTCTGGCTTTCTACTAAATCCTCCTTTCCTCTGTCATCCGTCTCCTATTCATAGGTAGTTCTTATATTGTCATTATCCAATTTATTCATTTTTGGCGATTCAAAAATGTCAAGCTCGGTAGACAACGGTACTCATCATGAGGCTTCTAGCCTCGACCTCAACCGCATCAAAACTGCGACTTGCTACACTCCTCCCGCGAGGCGCCTGCCGTACGAGCTTGGCCTCGGGATCTTTTCTCATCTTGATTATCGTTCATTAATTGCTTGCACCTCCGTTCACTCATCCGTGAGCACCATCTTTTTTTTGCGAGAGTGGGCATGCTCCGCTAAAGGATCGCAATGATAACCCAGGGTTTCCTTGCAGTGGAAAGGTTCGGCAAAAGATAGCTAATTCTGGCGAACAATCAACCTTTTGAACTGCGCATTTGACGATCTTAAACAATTCTCATTTCTATATCATCTCTCCCACGAAGTCAAGATTGTCCGCATCTCCCAGTCAGTGCTCTGTCTTCCAGCCGCCTTGAACTCAAAGCTGTCAGCCAACAGCCTTGTCCTCGAGGATCTATTATTCCCTTCTCTCAGGAGACATATTGCAAAACTCTACACCGGGAAACATGATGCAAAAAATCCTCATCTCATTGGTTTGCTTGTCGAGTTAATCAGGAAACCCGCTCACTGCACAAGCTTCTATGCTGGCCTGACTTATTTTACGAATGCATTGTCTGACAAATGCGTTCTTTCGCTGAGGTCTCTCACTCTTGAAAACGCCGACTTCTTTGCCGATAAGATTGTGCAACTTCCGTAGCTCTTTCCAAACCTCCAGCATCTCTCCCTTCGGAATATTGCTCTCAATCCTCAAAACAATGGAAGATTTACTCTGTAGACAAAACATTTCCCCGTCTTTTAACCTTTGATATTAGAGGGATTGTGGTTCTAAATCTATACATGATTCATGCTTTAGCATTTGAGGAGAGGCCTACCCACAGTCCGTTTGACTCTCATTCGCAACCGCGAGAATATCGCAACTTCAAACCTGCTTGTCACCGGCTCCTCACATGCTATACAGACCTTGTCCTGCCAGGCACCGTCGTTAAGTATCATCCTCATGAAGGATCAACAAAGGACAAGGATTATGGAGAAGTGCGTTGCAAAATTACGCGTGCGGGAATTATTGTCTAATGTTGAGATTGCTCGGAGTTGGGGTTTGGATTACAGTAGCTTTTAATCCGGATTGGCATGGGTACCCTTGAATGACTTAATGTAATCTCTATAAAGATTTTCTAATGAGCAGTTTGCAATGAGAGGCTCTTGGTGTATAATCATAATTACGTCCAGTATTATCCATACCAAATCAACTGAAGCAATTAAAGAAGCTCATTCTCCCCCTCTATAATATTCCCCAAGTAGATCTCAAATGAAAAAAAACCTCATTTCATAATATTCTTTCTAAATCAGATATCGGCTTGCTGTGTACAAACAATACCAACTCCAATAATCATCTTTGGAGAACGAACAAAAGAGAGCAAGTCTATCTGCCATCTGTATCGCCGCCGTTTCTCGTCGAGCATCAAGCTCGCCATCACCGCCATCATTACCATCCTCTCTCCATCTGATACAACACATTTCACATAATATATAAAGCAAATTAAAGACTCTTCATGATTTTCTGTGCCCACCCGGGGTTGACAATGGCATGCCAACCTTCTTACATCTTCTCGGGCATCATCACGTAGTCTTATGAACAGTCAAACATTAAAGGTCCATAGTAAAGACTGTAATATTCTGAGCACACCGGGGAATGACAATGGCATGCCATCCTTCTTGTAATTTTCTCGTGCAACAGAGGTCAACGCCAGAGGTGACAGGGTATCAGAACAGAATGATGGGGTATCAGAACAGGACAGTAACAGAACAGAGTAGAATGAACCTCAATCGTCGCG
>JAJLTU010000073.1:0-34753 GCA_030568295.1 Myxozyma neotropica
ATAAGACCGTCCATGAATAGAAATGACTTCTGCAGATATGCATGAATAATCGTGGTTATAGACACAAGACGGTGTAGGTAAGATCAGGCGTAGAACGGCTGAATGCTGTGATGGTCGATGAGAATGAAATCAATCGAGGTCAGGGGCGATGATGATGGACGAGAAGTTCGCTCAGTTGGGCCTAGGAACACATTAGTAACTGCAACAAGCTGGCAAAAAAGCTGCAACAAGCTAAGCAGAGGTCAATACACACATCGAGATGCTATGCTGCTATGAAGAGATCAAGTACCATCATAATATGATAATGTTTGGATCCATCATAAACGTGCCCCACAGGAGGGACCAAGTAGAAGTGGACACTTAATAAGATAGTGTGGACCCATCACGGACGTGCCAAGCAGGGGCCAAGTAGAACTGCATGTGGACAGATGAAGTGAAGATGGGCATGAATGAACGTAGAAACCGGATGCAGTGATAGATTGCAGACGTGCAGACGTATTGTAGGAGTTCTGTTTAATAGATGTTAATAGGGGGCGAGATGGGCTAGGTCAAGAAGAGAAGACATGGGGGCAATGAGATCAACGAGGACATAGAGATGATAAAGTCTTAATAGATTCAGACAGACTTAATAGAAATCAAGGCTAGGGTGCCCGAGAGCTTGGGGAAGCTTTGCTGAGTGTGAAGAGAAGGGAAGAAGGAGAGGAGATGGAGGGCGGGAAGGCCCGTATTTATATTCGGTCCGGGCCAGCCCTGATCAGCGCGCGCGTGACAGAATCTTCCGCACAAGTTGTCACCTTTCTGGCCAGGAAAAGGGCAGGAAACGGGTCGGCGTTGATGAAGTGGATCAAAATCGAGTGCGGCGGTGACAAAACCGGTAACAAGATGCACTTAGCCCACTGCTGTTTTTGGCGGATTTGCCCATTTTCTGCCCGTAACGCAAGCATTTCGTAGGAATACGATTCGTAAACATCGACGATTCATAAACAATGCCGAAATAATGATATTGGCCTTGTCTAAATGCGTATAATCGATTTCATCGTGGCGTGGCGGCGTTATGTTGCGCGTAGCCACCCAGCGCATCAGGATCTTCATAATGCAGAAAATTGCATTCATCCTGCTCACATCACCTCTCTGTAATCTGTAAATTGTCAAAATAGTTGGGTAGTAGGCCAAGATGTACTCTGAATGCTTCAATCATCTTGAGGTGTCGGTACCGGTGAGCTTTAGCAAAAGTTGCGAAGTAGACTGGAAATGTGAACAACGACCTGGTCGAGGAATCCACTTTCGGCCATTGATTCAATCCTACATTCAACCATTTTGCAAATAACAGTTAAACCAGCATCTTGAAAGAGGATTAAAAAGCAGTTTCGATGGAGCATGAGTGATTCGAGGGAAGGTAGCACCAAACAGGGTGCCCCGGGTGCTAGACACAACTGACATGTTGTCTGATCGTTCTACCACCACATACACCACGTCCACATCTCTTCCAATGTCATTTGTACAATTTGTTTCTTTCAGATTCATATTAAATGTCTAGCATTTATTGATTATGCAGCATAAACAGGTATGATATCTCTGTCGCAGCTGTGCATCGCAGTGCGTCAAGGAGGTTTCAATCAACGGCAATATACAGATAGCACCTATGACATCGAAGATATCTCACACAACAAAGAGGCACTACATTTTCTGATAATATCTGATCAATCAGCGAAAATTGATACCAATACCAAGAATGACTTAAACATGATGGAAATGTATGCACAACTTCGCGCGTGTTGACTTATGATATGTTTGTACCCAACTATTACCGTCATCCACCCCATTATATGTATGCAATCATCAGTAATTGCAGCTAAAAAGCGTATACTATATTACACGACCAGGCGTATGGAAGTTTCGGGAGTATGGGTGCTGGCACTACCGAAGACTTCTTATCAAGAAAGTCAACTCACTTGTACAAGCATCTTAATGCATACCTTCCAGAAATTCAGCATTAGCGTGCCACACAGATTGGAATAAATAAGTAGCTGTTCAAACGATCATTCCATACAGCATCACAGTCGGCAAACACAGTCGTCAGTCCTCCGAATTGCCGTCTTAATCCTAATTGATTCTGTCACAACTAGCTATAAGCCTGAATCCACCAGTTGTTAAACAGCAAAGCAATCAGCTCTAGAATGCTCGTCAGTCATATCTCCAGAAATTATATATTCTTTACTCCGCAGGCAGAGCGTGCAGTAACTAAGTAGCAAGTAAGTATATGGACTCGTTGAACTACCGTTGGCGGTTCGCATTCCGAGTGAGTTGAGATATATATTATTCCCAATATAAGCTTATTGCATTTTTTAGCAAAAGTAGCTCGTATAATATGCGGTACTGCTTTAGCTGTGATATCCTCCTGCGGCCCAGATTCTTCACAGCCCTTTATGGTTGCGGGCAAGCCTTGCGTCACGTGATTGACCTGGTCGCGACGCGTCTGCTTGCGAACCCACGTCAACTTCTAGTATGATCATGGTAGGAGATAGATGGTTATAGACCATGCCTTTCAGTGTGTAATTAATAGTCCCTTAGTGCGAGTAGTCCTTTTAACTTTATTTACGTAGAGCTAAGATTATATAACCACTCCAGAATCATCTCTATCAAATACAACTACAATCCACAAGAACGCGCTGTAGCTAATCCCCCCTTTCTAAACCCTTTTCTATATTCTTACACCTTCCTCCCCAGATATGCGCAGCGCAGCACACATATTAACTGGCTTTCCACAACACATGCACTCTTCACCGATTTTACCTTTATCCTCCATGTTCTGCGCCCAGCCGCGCGTTGGAATTGTCTTTGTCAAAATTAGCATAGAACTCTTTCAAGTCACGACTCGCCGGCCGAGCAATACCCTTGATCGGCATTTTCTTCTTTTCATTTAAGTACTCCTGATACTTGAGTGCAATTGTGTCGCTGTCAAGTTCTCGGATATCTTGTATGCTTCCGAAAAAACTAGGTTGGCGCGTCGGCGGTTGCTTGTTCGAGCGTTGCGAGACAAATGACATAATTGAAGCTTTCTTCTCCACAACTCGTGTAGGCTGCTGTGAATGAGGTCTGCGGGATGCAATCGAAGTCGGAATTGGGATCGAGATCGGAAGAGTATGATGATGTTGCTGGCTGCGCTTCTCAGCCTTCTTGACCTCGTCGTAAACCGACACTGGTTCGACCGACAGAGTTTCTAGTTTACCGCAGCACTCTTGATCCCCGGTCACCTCTAGCCTGTCGACCGCAGCACCGGCAGAACTATGACCCAGCCTCTCCTCAGTGGCCTTGCGCTTTGTCCATACAGATGACAGAGCTTCATGGAAACTAAACTTCTTTCTGAGTTCCGGTTTGGAGGGCAATGAGTGGGACTCCAAACCGCCAGTTGCCGAGGCCTCTACAGATGACGCTGCTTGCACTTTTTCAGACTTGATTTCATCGCGGGATTTCACGGAAACACTCGTCTGGCTTGATGACTCCGACTTGATATGGCTCCGACCACAGCTGCCAATGGTGGTATCCGAATAGACCGGTCGCATCCAGACAGCATGGAATCGCGACTCAGGCGGTGGAATTCCCTCGAGCTCATAGTCGGGAACAAAGAGTGACGCATCCGAGCAACGACGAACAGTCGAATGCCGCTTGAGCATCACATCCTCGACATGGTGAGCTTGGGCCGCTTCATTTGTGAAACTATCGTCTTCCTCGCCTCCAATTGCAATGCCAATCTGATCACTGAAATCATCGGCAATTGGTGAAGGTAAGCGTTCATCGATCTCATCGATCTCAACATCAAATATCCCTCTTTCACTCGGAGAAGACATGACCATGATTTGGAGGCCATTGAAGGGTGTAATCGGGGTCATGACATCTCCAGGCGCGTCGCACCGTTCTTGAATAGAATTACTGTGGTTGAATTTGGATTCCGCAGCAGGATTTATTGCTTCAACGTCGTGCTTGCTCGATGTCTTGCGGAGAGGGGGTGGACGCACCAAGTGAGCAGGGGGATACGCAGGTAATTGATATTGCTGACGAACGCCTTGTCGAAGAGGCACACGACGCACTTGCCTGACAGGAGGTCTTTGTGGCTCTATTGCGTGCTGAATCCGCTTGGGAATAATAGGTGGCGCGTCCGGGAAGTATTGGCCGCGACGTCGAAGCTCTGCAAGACTACTGTTAGCTAATATTCGAGTGAATAGACGACAAGGTCCATCGCGTACTCCTAACGTCTTGTTCTGCGACTTCAACTTGTTGCTGTGTATTAGCAATCTCCTGCGAGCTGCAAATCTCTCCATAAGAAGCTGTCCTGACGAGATCTAAATCACTATCCGCTTCGCCCACATCGCTATGGAGGTCAACCTCGTGGCCATCTTCAAACGTATTATGGCGGGCACCAGTCGGACTGGAAGGCTCTATAGGAGGAAGGCTGGAGATGAACTCAAGAATGCGCCTATTCTTTTCTTTCCAGAGTCGTTCAAGCTGCTCATCCTTGCCTTCTTCCAAACTTGGGAAAAGAACGTTGGCGGACCGTCGCTGCTCTTGCATGTCAACGACAGCCATCGGTAATATATCGTGATGATCAATTGCTCGAAACTAAGGAATGCTGAGGAAATAGAAGTGCGCAATCTGTACTTGACAAGGATAAGAGGAAGAGAGGAAGACAGTGCGGCAGGAGGCCGCCGGCCATGGTAATGGTTCTGTGGTAGACATTGCGACGTATCTGGAAACGAGGCGGGGCTCAGCAAGCGAGTCGAAGCCCTCCCAGCCCCCCCTGCGCCACCGAGCCCATTCTGCACATTCCATCGGCAGATTGCAGGATTCGTCTTGTACACTACTTCTTGTCAATCTCCAATGAAGAGCGGCTTTGAGTCTTTTAGCTTATTACTGGCAAAGTAATATGCTGGTCCAACAACCGGCTTCAAGCTGCGAAAGAAGAAAACTCCAAAGTTTTGAAGATGCCGAATTAGGAAAGTGGCTGGTCGCCATTGACGGGCGTGCGGCGCGCTCATTAGCCAGTTCACAGCCAGCCACTTGCCAAAAGCAGCAAGCAGCAAGACCATTGCTACAGCGCCAGGCCGGTTTAGGCAGCTGGCTATATGCTGTGATATGATGTATGCCAATGCTATAGACCTGGATTTTGGCATGATCTAGCATCGGTCACATCTTCTACGCGTCCAAGATAAAAGGTGCAATGCGTACGTGTAGAGCGCATAGGCCGACTAACTAGCGCAAATCAGGACGCGCATGCTCAGTTGCTGTCCGCTTGTAGAACTTATTCTGATCCCGGTTTTGAATTTTCATGAAGCTGCCATTTCTCCGGGTGACACAAGACACAGTCAAGTTGATGGAATACACATCGCAATTGAATTAGTCTAAAATACAAAATCTGCTTGATACAAAGAAAAATAGAAAAAATGATATACTAAACACATGAACCCAGTAGTAATGCAATTAAAAGTCAAGCTAGCTTCTCTCTCTACATATCTTCTTGCTCGTATCTCTTTATTATCATACATCATCATTACTCTTAAAAACACAAAAGTACTACTTTGCCGCCGGTTTTCTCCAGAAATATTGCTTGTGCACTTTTCTGCAGCTTCGGATTCCAGCACCTCCTCTCAACTCCTCGACTGCCGCCCGTCGATGGACATCATCGTCCTGTTCTGGTATGTAATAGTACTGCTCCTCGAGCCTCTTGCCAGAAGCATCCTTGCCTTTGCGCTGAATAATGCCAATACAGGCCATCTCCTGGATCACCGTTCGGAGTTTGTTATCCGGCACAAACTCTACAATTGGAAGAGATGCGCGTAGAACGGAAAGTGGAGTGGATGCTAGTCGTGAGTATGCAAGATGAGCAATAGCATGTGTCCGCAATTTATCTTCCTCATTATCTTCAGCTGTTGGCTCCTGTTCCTGAACAGTCGTAGACTGCAGTGCCTGTTCGGCTTGCTTTATCTCGATAGCAATGGGAGACGCAGCTTCTTTTTCGGTCTGTTTGTCATTTGCATTCTCAGCAGGCTGAGGTGCATTCTCTTGCTTCGCAACCTCAGCAGAAGACACGGTCTGAATTACTTCCTTTGTTACCGAAATTTCGTTGTTCTGTGTGGGGGAGTCAGATTCAGCTTGAGCAGGCTCAAGAATATTAGTCGGCTTCTCAGTCGTCGGTTTCTTTGGCGCCACGTTTTCTTTCTTGTTAGGTACCTCTTCTTTATCTTCCCAGACCTTAAAGTCAACAACCGATGGGCGCTTCTGAGGCGAAACATTCTTCTGTGCCGCGCTCACTTCTAGCAGAGCCTGCGCGGTGGTAGAGGCAGCAGCTGGGACATCTTTGACAAAGACCTCGTCGTCAGTCTCGTCGTCGTCGAGCGGCTGGTCAAATACGACCTCCACGCGTGCGCGCTCGCCACAAACGTCAATGATTATTGGAGTATCCGCGCCAATTTCAACCTTTTCACCCTTTGCAAGCGCGTGTTCAAGGGTAGGCGTGCCGACACGCGCGCCGTTCCAACCTTCGCAGCGGATCTCGATCGAGTCGCGAGCCGGAATGTAGCGCGTTCGGACGTGAACACGTGAAATTAACTTGTTGGTTCGGCTTAGAACGACTGAGGAAGAGTTTGAAGAACGGCCGAGAGAGATTTCGGCACCGGAGCTGGGCAAACGGGCAAGTGCGACGGTGGATAGCGGCGTGCGAAGAGGCGTTTCCTCCCGCAATTCGGACTCTTTGGCGATTGCATTGTCATCAGTCTGGTCAGCGAGGGCGAGCAAGGCTCGCGAGACAGCACTTGTTGGAGAAGATACTGCAATAGCTGCGGAGGAGGTGGGGGCAGGGGTGGGATAGGCGACGTCTTCGGCATCGACGTCGTTTGGCTGGCGGCCACGCGAAAGCGAACGTACACGACGCGAGGTAGGCGACTTTTCTGCGCGCGCGCGTTTGCGCGATGGAGTTCTTGTACGCGAAGGAGAGACAGAGGCTGATTTACGAGCAGGCTCAAAGCTGGGAAGAAGAGCGCGACGCGTTGGCGACGGTAGAACGGGAGGGGAGGAAGGTGGGTAGTTGCGCGTCGAGGACATGGCTGACGACGTGTCGAGTGGGACGGGCAGAGCTGGATGATTAGCAATAAATCAGCGGTTCACAGGCGGTTGACGATCTCAGAGCTGACTCGACGAAGGCTGCTGGTTTCCTGCGCGCCTGTTCTGGGTTGACACGAAAAAAAGAAGAAATATTTGCCAGAAGAGCGAGGTTCAAGAGTGAGGAATTCAGAGCAAGAGAACGAGCACGCTCGAGCGGCTCCAAGTCACGTTCTTCGCTCTCCCGAAACGCGTGCTCAAGCGCGCCCATCCTTTCCCTACCATTCCACTATCAAATGGCGTTTTAATAAAGTATTCTATTTTTTATTTTGATGCTAATTTCTCGTAGAGTGGCTTAGATATGTATTACCGCGTCAATAAAAAAAAATCACTGCTCCGTCTCGCATTTCGGCGCGTCCACTCAGCGGCCGAAAATGTAAACAAAGCGCGTGTGCGTGCCGCACTGGCTCAACTGCGCGTTTAGTGCTTTAATCGTCGCGACGCCGCGCCACAGCATAAGCGCGCAAGCCGAGTGTGCACAATAAGCAGGGCTAGGGGTTCTCGCGTGCACTTCGCGTTTAGTGCTCGGCGTGACTGCTTCTTGATGCAGCCCTAATGCAGCCCTAACGCCATCACAACACACGGGCTTGGTCTGGCACTCTGACGCTTGACGAAAGCAAGCTCAAGCATCAGTCTGTCGATTCAGCATATCCCCTCAGCAGCAATTTCACCACAATGACTAGTGAGTGCCCGTTTTGTTTTTGATGTTATTACGACGATTTTGAAGTGACCCTGTGCTTTATCTGTCCTTTGTTTGAATGAGAGGCGCAGGGAGGAACAAACTGCCGTATCGACGTCGTGCTAACTGATCGTCTACAGAGGGAACCTCCAGCTTCGGAAAGCGCCACAACAAGTCGCACACTCTTTGCCGACGGTATGCAGCGATTGATTATTGAGCGTCTAAACTGGTCTTGGTGGACGAGAAGGAAGAGAAAGAGAATGCGGTCGTCTAACTGATTTTTCAGATGCGGTCGTCGTGCCTACCACATCCAGAAGTCTACCTGCGCTGCGGTATGTTAAAATATTGTCCGAACACGTTAAAAGGACAGAACAGGTTTTCTAATGATCGAGCTTTAGTGCGGATACCCTGCTGCTAAGGTTCGCAAGTGTATGTATATCCCATCGAGTGCTTGACGTTGCATATTGCATTGCATGTGCTATTTAGCAGGTGGTGTTCTAACGACATCACATTTAGATAACTGGAGTGTCAAGGGCAAGAGAAGAAAAACCACCGGTACCGGCCGTGAGCGCTACCTCAAGACTGTCGACCGACGATTCAAGAACGGTTTCCGCACCGGTGTTGCTCCTCCCAGTGTCAAGGCTTCCGATGTCGAGTAAACAGAATTAGAAAGAAAAGCATTGTTTTTTTATCTTTTTAAGTAAAAATTTGAAGAAGGGAAACAAGGAAGGAAAATGGAGTGATCCAAGGAATAAGCAATCCATATCGCAGCGGTTGTACATGTATATTGCGGGTGTGGATATGGAGAGGCTCATATTGCGGCGGTAATTTTGTATCAATACTAATGAGTTCATCGAATATCAATTCAGATTGTTTCCATCTTATGCTGATAGGAAAGTAGACTACGTAGAGGGCCGACCAGGACTACGCACGCAATGTTTAGAGGAGACCTGCGACGGCCCGATTACGTAACTAGTAGAAAGGCTCGGAAGACGTGCGGCTCCGCGATGGCGGAGGTCGAGGAATATTTATCAGCAATTCACACGTCGCCCGCTCGCCGCTCCACAACGAATTCGTTCTAACTACGAACCCGGCGCAATAAGCAAACATCTTCACCAAATGCTGCGACAGTCAATCTTGCGTCCGCTGAGCCGCTCGGTGCAGGCGGCGGCGGCGGCGGCGACGCCGGCTCGTCGTCTGTTGTCGTCGTCGTCCAACTCGCAGGCCGCGGTGCGAGTCGCCACGATGGGTAGCCGGCAAGCGCGCCAGCAGCCTGCATTCGCGCCCATTTTCCTCGCTGTCGCTGGATTCGCCGCTTTTGCCACTGATTCCGCGATCAGGGCCGAGGAGGAGGAGGAGGAGGAGGAGGCCGCTGTCGTCGAGCCCGTTTTCGCAACCAGCGAGATTCCCCATATGACTGACGCTGAGCTCGATGAGTCGTTCGACTCGGCCGTCGAGGGTGCCCACATTGAAGGTCTCGAGGTCGAGACCGATGAGTACGAGGGAGCGGCGTTCAATCCCAAGACCGGTGAAATCAACTGGGACTGCCCGTGTTTGGGCGGCATGGCCTACGGGCCGTGCGGTGAGGAGTTTAAGGCCGCGTTTTCGTGCTTCGTCTTCTCCGAGGCAGAGCCAAAGGGCGTCGACTGCATTTCGCTATTTGAGTATGTCCCACCTTCCATTTGTTTGGGCCGGTTGCTAACTGAACTGCGCAGGACCATGCAAGGCTGCTTCCGCAAGCACCCCGAGACGTACGCTGACGACCTGAGATACATCGACGACGACAAGGCGGCCGACGCGGAGGATGCCGCGGCTGCGCCTGCTGCTGTTCCTGCTGCTGCTGCTGAATCATCATAATAATGCGAGGATGGTTAGATTAGATACTAAATTGGATAGTGGCGAAGATTGTACATAGCGTGTGATAAATTTGACATTTCTCGAATCATTTCAATTTAATCCTGATTTAATCCGCTAGGTTAGCGGCGATCGGCAGTGCTGTTCTGGGGACTGAAATCCATAAGCTGGCACTGCTCGGCGCCCGGGCGTCTGTAGCCACAATATGTCGGATCCCCAACTTGGCCCGCGCTGCTAATTAACGCCGGTCGTCACACCAGATTTCCCTGCTTTGTCTTCTAGAATCCTCACGTATTCCGAATAATAGTCTTCTGAAGAATATCCGCCATGTCGTACGTGGTTTCGTTGTACCTGGCATTTGCGAAAACTGGCGGTTACTTACATTATATGTCTAGATCATACGCAGACGTAACTGCAAAGAACGCTCACCAGACTCCCGAAGAGGTAAGTCGTTCGGCATCTCGTAGGGGCCCTCGGCATGCCAGCTAATCACCTTCGTTCTCCAGAAAGCCGCAAAGCCGCTTCCGGAACTCGAGAAGACGCCGTTCAGCATCGCTGCCACCACGGTCAAAGATGGGGCAGCGGCGATCCAAGACGAGGCCGCGAACTGGGAGTCGAAAGAAGACTTCCCGGACCCGGTTGAGGCCCTCAAGCAGGACGCCGCTGATACGCTGAAAAGGGCCTCGGAGAAGATCAGTCCCAAGAAGAGCCGCAGCGAGAAGATACGTGAGGCCGCGAAACCGGCCATCGACTCACTCAAGAAGTTCATCGCGACCTGCTCCGCCAGCGCCAGTAGTCTTGCCGCGAAGGCTCAGACCGAGCTTGAGAATCCTATCGTGTCCTCTAATGTCGTTGCTTGGGCAGTGATCATCGCCTCCAGTGCATTCTACTTTGGAGCGAAGAATGGCAAGCTGCCTGCTGCTTTCTACGGGGCCCAAGGACGCGAATTGACGATTGCCGCGGCTATTGGTGCGCTGGCACTTGTTGGAGGCGACGTCGCTTTGTCGATGAAGCAGTACCCGAAGTACGACAAGAAGTAAACAGATTTTGATAATCATCCGATTTAGTTTTGCACCTCTCCAAATGTACTGGTTTCTGCACGCGCGGCCGATACTAACTGTTATCGTGAGCTTGATATTCTTGTTCCATTTGTCGTGAAGACGGAAATATAGTATTTTTATTTGTATTTAGAATGAATATACAAACATAAACCCTTAAAACTCAGTCAGATCATCGGAACAGGTCGGACCATGACGGAAGCGTGCACGCGATCATCTCCGCTGACGTCATGTCACATGCCTCCCCGCCGCGCACTGTTTGCAGCGCCGCTTGGCTGAAAGCCCAGTCGACTGCTACTATCCGCACTCGACTCTGCTATACTTCCGATCCAAATGGTACTCCTAGTGCAATATCGGTGAAGCTGTCGATGCGGAAATGTGGCGCTCGAAACGAAGCGCGTGGCCTCTCCGGGCCACATCTAATCTGCCTACCTTCAGCTATGCCCGCCGGTACCGGCAAGCACACGATCTGTAATGGCAAGAAAGCTGCTGCACGATGCGAGCATGGATCGTAGACATCATCGACTAGCGGCCAGGACGGCGACGAAACGCCCATTGACGGCACCCACCAGAAATTGGCGAGCAGCTAATGAAGTACCCTGCGTAGAAGTGCTGTTAAAATACAAATAAGCATCAGCATAATTATATGTCAAATGCAAGGTCCAAAGGCTCCAACTCCAGTATTGACTCGTTGTCCATTGAGAGCAGTGTCTGGGAGGACTATGCTGAGGGATAGCTACCTGATTCAGCAATATGTAATCAACTTCTATAAAATGGCCAATCGTCGAAGCCGCCCGGTTGATTTGGCGACTGCAGTATCAACACTAATAAATATAACGACGACGCAATTTAGCGATCTTGTACGCGATACTACCTAAACCATCGAATGATGAAATAAAAGCTGAGCACCACAAATGCCACGCCGCCCCAAAACACAAATTTATCCTGCTGTGTCCGTCTCTCGACATACTTTATCGTTTCATTAGAAATTCCAAGAGTATTTGCTGCGCTATAAAGTTTTCGCTGTGTAGATTTAAGCATCCTTCGTTGCTCTGTAAGGCCACCCAATACACTTTGCCCGCGCTCGATAAACTCGTCTAATTGATCTCCTGTTCTTTGCAAAAATTCTCGAGGAATAGCTGCTGCAGGCATGCCTTCAGAAATCCCAGTTGAACCGACAGACGACATGCCGAATCCATTTCTGTCGTATGGGTTATCCGGAGTCGCCGCAGCATGAGCTCGGCGTCCTAATAATTCCGACCGATTCTGTGCATTAAGAGACTCTTCTCTCTCTTTCTTCAATTTCCCAAATTGAGCTTGCGCATCTGAGAGCTCCGTGCAAAAATTGCGTATCCGGCCAAACGCTTTGTCTTGTTTGTCTGGTACAAGCTCGCGACGAGCGACGGTGTCATATTCGTCAATGGTGTGTTGCAGGGACGCTAGAGTTGCTGATATCTGTCCTTTTGATAAAACAAATGTGAGTTACATTAAGCAAGTTACCAATTATTTCACATGTGCTGAATTACCTTGTAAGCCAATACTGGCTGATCCGGGGGAACCGGCGAAAGTGTCCAGATCGCGCTTTAGAGATTGCGATTGCTTCAATGCATGGTTGAAGAGCGAATTCTAAAGCGCACAACTTATAATCAGCACTCAGAAGTGTGAGGTTTCTAGTGAATCAGCTCGACTTACCATCCTTGCATTCACCAGACGATTTCTAACGAGAGAATATACAAATCGGAAGTCTTGATGCGCTGCTACGATTGCGGCATACTCACAAGATGAAGATACCTGAAGACCACAAACGACAGGAAGCTAAAAGGCTATATTGCATTAGAATATCACTAAAATTTATCTCATCCAAGTCCAGTTTTAGCTTACCTTCACTCTGCGCGGTGAATGCGGATCAAAATAATCGAATCGGTCGTGCATTTGTCGAAAGCTACGTTTCTTGAATCGCGCCTCACCAGTTCCATCCGTGCTGTGTGCGGCATTTTGTATATTTGTACAGGGCAGCGACTCGAACCCCGGCAGCCCTTTGCAGTCGAAAGACATTTAAAATTTGTTAATGCAGCTTTGCTAATAAATAGTATAACGTAGATTAGGTGGCTACGAGTGTTCAACGGCAGCAGATGACTGTAGACTGTAGATTATCAAATATGGCTCATCGAATCGCTTACAGTAATTAATATTCGGCCGCTGAAAACTGCATGCTGCATTTATTCGTTCATAAGAAATATGATATAAATTAATTTATATGGTAAGAGACCTAAATACTGAGAGCGGAGGGGACTGCCGCCTGCTTGAGATCGACAGAGGCTTCCTGTCGTAGGACTTTGCTCTGCTGATCTTCATGCGAGGACTTGTCTTCCTCGATTTTTCGTTTTGAGCGGTTCAAGTTTTCTGATGAAGTTGATTTGATGGTATTGCTTGTAATGCAATCCGCAAAGAGGTTTTCGAGACTAAAGCTGGATTCCTCGGTTTGTAGGATGGCGAACAGCTCGTCATAGGTCTTTGTCCTGCTGATGCGTTCGCGCTGCGAAGCTTTGCCTGGAATCATTTGCATGAGGATGTATTTTGTGTTGGAGAAGTAATTATCGACGGCCTTTGCGACGACGGTGAATTCACGAGCAACCTCAAGCCAGGGACGGACGTCGCTCTTCGTGGTGGCTGCAAAGCATGACATGTTTGATTCGGCAGCGGTGGCAATCATAACACTGTCAACTCCATAGGTTGATCGCAGATGCAGGATGTCTCCGCCGCAGTAAACATCTCCATTGGCTATGCAGGTGACGCCAGCGTCGTGACATATGGAGACAACACCGGCGAGGTACTCATCTCGAATGGCTCGTTCGCGTGGCCGCATGGGTACCTTTCTGCAGTGGACAGTGAGAGCTGAGATGCCGGTCGCTACCAGGCGTCGCACCAAGGCAAACGTCTCCTCGGGAGTATCTAGGATGCGAATCTTTACCGAAATGCCAATGCCGAATTTCGATCCGATTTCGCTAACGAGAGCATTGAGGATGGCAACGAGATTGTCTGGCGTGCGCAGAAGACCGGCGCCCATTCCGGAGTGAACGGAGAAATGCTTCGGACAGCCCGCATTGAGGTCAATTCCGGCGACGTCCTGAGCAACGACCGCAGCGGCCTGAACTGCAAGGGATGGTGAGGCAGTGCCGAGCTGGAAGACAAGCCGGGAGCGCTCGAGGTTGTGAGCACGCAGGACGACTGAGTCTTGTTTGCCCGCCACGCGAGACACAAAGTCCACCGTGCCAAGGTGCTCATTAGGCACGCGTGTACAGGTCAGAATCTTGCGGTCCACAATTTCGGGTGACCAGACTAGGTCGGCGCCGTAGCGTAGAGAGAGAAGACGCGTAGGCAGCTCGCCCGAGCGCACCTAGAGATTATCCAGACTTGATCAGCGGGAAGCATAACGCAGGATGTAGGAAGCGGATTGAAACTCACCATAGGTGCGAGAATCAGCTTGCCGGCGTAGTCGAGGATCGCCATCTTGTCCTCGTCGGGTCGCGTGCGAGAAGAAAGCTAGGGAGACTGGGATTGTCCAGCGAGAGAAAGTACGAAGAAAATTCGGAGAGGTGCTCAGGGAAGGCTCACCTAACCCTATGAGGTTGGCTCTTCACTATGTAGCAGGTTTGGCTTGTATTTCAGACATTGAATATTACTGAATCGTATAGCAAGAGCAGCAGTAGATAGACACTTTCTGTGGGAATGCAGAGGACCACACCGAGCGAAAATACCCAGAAGCGTGAATCCAACTGGTGGCTCCATTGATAGCGAACGTACGGTCCGGGCTCAGGTCGGCGCCTTTGATTTTGCTCTGCGTCCCTATCTCCCTCGTCTCCCTGTAAACTTCCCGCAAATCTGGATGCTATCGTGTTCCTAGTCCAATACCCACTATTCTCCATGGATCTCTCTCGCGACATTGCTGCTCTGGTGTCAGAGTACTCCAAGATGCTCCTCACCGTCGTCCCCGTGCCCTCCTCGTCGTCCGAGGTCGACATCCGGACAAAGGAGAATACAGAAATGCGTCTCTCGGTCTCGTCCGCTGGTTGGACGGTGTGTTATCTCTGCTCTTGTTCGCGCTTTACTGCGTACTAATAATCAAACCAGATCGAGCGAATCAATGCCGAAGACCCTGCGCTGCGGCATCTAAACACACTCGTTGGGTCGACTTTCGAGGACCCCGAGACCGCCCTTCTACGCGTCTCGCCTGCTTTTACTCGCGACTGGCAGTCGCAGTTAGTCAAACAGCTGGAGCTGATTGCGCAGTGATTGAAATCTAGTTGTCGAATTTTCTTGAAGACGTCGTATGGCGTCCGGAAATATATTTGCTTGAATTATCGAGGTTCTCGGGTTATGTTGATGCTGGCTACTGGTTTCCAGCCGACTGACGTGCCAATGAACTGATTGGCTCAGTTGGGCATTGGTATATGTGCTCTTGTTCTCATGACTGCGAATAGCAAATACCATTTCCCGAGAATGGTCATATAATGTATTTATATTCTATACAATTGTAGTCTCGATTTTCGCTCAACGCGGTCGAGCATCCCGGCAGCATTCCAAATCTTCACTGTGTAATAATATAATTATAGCACTAAACGAATTGTGAACGGTAAATGGCGAAATATCTGTTATCTCTCCGATGTAAAATGCCAGTTTGGGCGCATGAACGACCGACTCAGCCGCGCGTTGGAATTGGAAATCAGCAAATGCTGAATCCCGGGCTCAAGATTGCGTCCACCACCGCCGCCATCTTTCATCTTCACGTTTCGCCCTCCAACCTCCCTTCCACTCTAGAACCTGTGCCCGCATGTCCCCGAAGCGATCCTCCTCGGGCGTGTCTGCCTCCGCCACCTCGCCCGCAAAGTCGGCACACAAGAAAAAGACACACTCGCACCATCCGCACGAGCATGCAAATGGCTCCTCATCGGCAGCTGTCGCATCCGACCCGCCAGTCGTAAGTCCATTCTGCTATTCTTTCCCGGCCGTCCTCTGTCATGCTATTGTCTAACCCGCTGCAGTCCGAGAAAGAAAAGAAGAAGCAGAACTTCATCGTCCGCACGGTATGGACGGTCGTTATGATCCTCGGATTTTTTGGCCTTCTCGCCGCCGGCCATGGCTACATCATGATGCTAGTCACAGCAATCCAGATCTTGACATTTAAAGAAGTCATCGCTCTGGCCGACGAGCCCGCCCGCGAAAAGAAGTTGCCGTACGGCAAGGCAATCAATTGGTACTTCCTGGCCGCCACGATTTACTTCCTCTACGGCGAGAGCGTCATCCACTATTTCCAGGAAGTCGTCCTCGTTGATTCATATCTTCTTCCCTTCGCTACTCACCACAGATTTATCTCTTATATGCTTTACATTATTGGTATCACCCCATTTTTATATTATTTTGTTTTACTTTATAATTTCCATCTTGCATTCAATTTGCTGACCCAGCTCAGGCTTCATGATCTTTGTGTCATCTCTCGAGAAAGGACACTACCAGTTTCAATTCGCTCAGTTTGCATTCACGCATGTCACTCTCTTGCTCGTCGTGGTCCAGGCCCAATTCATTATGAACAACATCTTTAGTGGTCTCTTCTGGTTCTTCCTACCCGCATCCCTGGTAATCATCAATGACATCTGCGCCTATCTCTGCGGTATTGCTTTTGGACGCACTCCGCTCATCAAAATCTCTCCCAAGAAGACTGTCGAAGGATTTGTTGGTGCATGGATCTCTACCATAGTTTTTGGCATGATCCTCAGTCATTTTCTCTGTAAATGGAAGTACATGATTTGCCCAATCACAGACTTTTCTGCCAATGCATTCTCCGGCATCGAATGTGACCCAAATCCTGTCTTTCTCACGCAAACTTTTAGCGTTCCGTCCTTCGTTGTTCCATTAGTTGGAAAATCCTCCTTTGATTTTGCTCCGATCCATTTCCATGTCATGATCATGGCCAGCTTTGCGTCACTCATTGCGCCGTTTGGCGGCTTCTTTGCTTCGGGACTGAAGCGAACGTTTAAAATTAAAGATTTCGGTGACACGATTCCTGGACACGGAGGAATCACCGATCGCATGGATTGCCAGTTTTTGATGGGATTTTTCTCGTACATGTACTTTGACAGCTTTATAGCCGTAAGTATTGTCCTACACTGCTGACTTTATTCTAAATACTATACTTACACAGACGTGTTTAGACTCATCATATGAGAGTAGGCAATGTCCTCGAAACTGCTATTCAAAGCCTGACATTGGCGGAGCAGATGCAACTTGTCGCATCACTTCACAAGTATCTGTATAACCAAGGCTATATCAGCAACGATACTTATGAGTGTCTTTATAAGGCACTCTCTTAGTCGAGCATTACTAACACAAGCAGACCCAGACAAGGTCGTACCAATCGATCGCAATTGAAGAATTAACATGCACCTTGTACGAAGCTTGACAGCTCGTGGACGCTGAATTATGAATGCTGCGGCAAACATCACCATTATTGTACACTACTTTCCTAATTATCTATAGTAATTTGAACATCTTGTCTAGATCTGTTGTTGCACTACTGGTCATGAAATTTTCTTCCGAATTTGGAAGTTTGTAGACGGCGATTCGAGCGTAGATAGGCGTAGAAGACAGAAGATGCAATCGGGGCTGATTGTGACCGAGTCACAATACGCCAGTAAACGCAGTTACTTCTTCCGCCTCGCGAACCTCAACCAGTACAACTATTCCGTCTCTCCTTCGCCACTTATCCAGGTCCTCTTGCTGTCGTTATGTATGTAATTGCGTGGATGGTTTAGTTCTAGTTGTTCTCTTGCTTACTGCTCTGTTTTGCAGGGTGTCGTCGCTCGTGCCTAACCCCGGCGTGGCGGACGCATCGCTTCACGACCCACTACCGTTTGTCCTGAAGACTTACATCTGGCCCTTCTTCTTCCTCTATCCTGCTTTTGGCTACTTCTACTTCGCCAAGTACGAGACTTGGATCAATGGCTCGGAGTGGACTTTTGTATATCTTGGTACCATCATATCGTTCCAGGCGCTACTCTGGCTCATGACCCATTGGAGTGTCAATGTTCTTACACTCTTCACCACAATGAAGGCTTCTGACCCCAAGAAAGCGAGGCTGATTAGAGTCATGCCCGTCGCTAATGCCGGCCAGCCGATGGTGTGCAAGTTGAACCACATCAAAGTTCGTACCTTATTGATTATTGCCAGCTGTCGACTACCCCGTTAACAATTGTGAGCAGAGCCGCGGACACGAAGAGATATCATTCTTATTCCAAAAGCGTCGCTTCGTTTTCGATCCTGAGACGAAGACCTTCAACCCTCCAGTCTATCCAATCGATAGAGAGCGCAAGATTGGCGAGTTCCAGAAAGCCACTGGCAACAATGACATCCTTACGCTTACTCAAGAGTTTGGTGATAATCGATTTGACATCCCCGTTCCTACATTTGTGGAACTGTTTTATGAGCACGCCGTTGCACCATTTTTCGTATTCCAGGTTTTCTGCGTAGCACTTTGGCTTATGGACGAATTGTGGTATTACTCGCTTTTCACCCTCTTCATGCTGATTGCTTTCGAATCGACCGTTGTCTTCCAGCGCCAGCGCACTATGATTGAATTCCGTGGAATGGGTATCCAACCTTACGACATTCACGTTTATCGTAACGGAGAGTGGACTGAAATCACAACCGATCATATCCTTCCTGGTGATGTTGTTTCGGTTGTGCGTACGAAAGACGACTCCGGACTTCCATGCGATCTGCTCCTCATCAACGGTTCTGCTATTGTCAACGAGGCTATGCTTTCTGGTGAATCTACTCCTCTCTTGAAGGAATCTATTTTCCTTCGCCCGGCTGACGAGATTCTGGATTTGAAGGGACTTGATAAGAACTCAGAGTTATATGGCGGTACTAAGGTTCTCCAGATCACTGCTCCTACTGACTCGCATATTCCTCCAGCCCCAGACGGAGGTGCGCTCGCGGTCGCCACTCGCACTGGTTTCGAAACCAGCCAGGGAAGTCTTGTGCGCACCATGATTTTCTCCACTGAGCGCGTCGGTGCCGGTAACGCTGAGGCTTTGTTCTTCATTCTCTTCCTGCTCATCTTTGCCATTGCTGCCAGTTGGTACGTGTGGACCGAGGGTGTTAAGATCGATCGCAAGAGATCCAAACTTCTTCTTGATTGTATCATTATTATCACTTCCGTCGTTCCTCCTGAGCTTCCCATGGAACTGTCCATGGCCGTCAACAGTTCTCTAGGTGCTCTTGGAAAATTCGCTATTTATTGTACCGAGCCGTTTAGAATCCCATTTGCTGGCCGTGTTGATGTCTGCTGTTTTGACAAGACTGGTACTTTGACTGGCGAAGATCTCGTCCTCGAAGGTATTGCTGGCTTACTCTCATCGCCTATTGACCTCATGGATGTCAAGCAGGTTCCTCACAACACGACTCTTGTTCTCACCACTGCTCATGCTCTTGTCCGACTTGATGAAGGCGAGGTTGTCGGTGAACCAATGGAAAAAGCTACTCTTAAATCTCTTGGCTGGTCGATTGGAAAGAACGATACTCTCCAGTCTAACAACAAGACTGGTGCTCAAACTAAAGTTCGCATTTTGCGACGCTTCCAGTTCTCGTCTGCTCTTAAGCGCTCATCTAGTATTGCGACTAGCTCCAATAAGAACTTCATCAGTGCCAAGGGTGCCCCTGAGACTATGCGTCATATGCTCAAGGAAGTTCCTGAAAGATATGAAGAAACTTACAAATATTTCACTCGCCGCGGAAGTCGTGTTTTGGCCTTGGGTATTCGTTATTTGCAGGATGATCTGCCTGTTGCCAAGCTGAATAACTTTGTTAGAGAGGATGTGGAGAAGGATCTTACATTTGCCGGATTCTTGGTTTTCAATTGTCCGCTAAAACCTGATGCTATTGAATCCGTCAAGATGTTGAATGAATCAAGCCATCGTGTTGTTATGATCACTGGAGACAACCCACTTACTGCGGTGCATGTCGCCTATGAGGTAGAGATTGTAACTCGAGATGTGTTAATCCTTGATGCTCCTGAGGATGGAACTGATGGTGGAGCTCATGATCTTGTGTTCAGAAATGTCGATGAGACAGTCGTGATTCCTGTTGACCCGACTAAACCTATCGATGCCGAAGTTTTTGCTAAGCATGACATCTGTGTTACTGGTTATGCCCTTGCGAAATTTACCGATTATGAACATGTCTGGGATATCATCAAACACACATGGGTCTGGGCTCGTGTTTCCCCTGCACAGAAGGAGTATATTCTTATTCAGCTGAAGAACGGAGGTTACACTACTCTTATGTGTGGTGATGGAACTAACGATGTTGGTGCCTTGAAACAGGCACATATCGGTGTGGCCTTGCTGAATGGAACCGAAGACAGTTTGAAGAAGATTGCTGAAAATGCTAAATTCAACAAGATGAAAGATATCTACCAGAAGCAATGTGACATGATGGCTCGCTGGGGTGGCAAGATTCCCCCTGTTCCTCCTTTGATCGCTCATCTTTACCCACCTGGATCGAATAACCCGAATTACCGCAAGGCTATCGAGGCAAGAGGTGGTGTGGTTGATGAAGCACTTATCAAAGCTGCATTCACTTCCGCTCGAGCTGACCCCAACATCATTCCTCAGGCTATGGCTGCTAGCCAGACTGCATCATCATTGGCGGACAAGATGATGAGTATGGTTGACGAGGAAGACGATGGAGAGGCTCCTACTTTGAAGCTTGGTGATGCTTCCGTTGCTGCGCCGTTTACGTCGAAGCTTGGAAGTGTCAATACAATTGTGCACATTATTCGGCAGGGTAGATGTACACTAGTCGCTACGATTCAGATGTACAAGATTTTGGCGCTTAACTGTTTGATTTCTGCATACTCGCTTTCCGTTCTTTATCTTGCTGGTATCAAGTTTGGTGATGGACAGGCCACAATCTCTGGCATGCTCATGTCAGTTTGCTTCTACTCGATTTCGCGTGGTAAGGCAGTTGATAAACTGTCAAAAGAACGTCCTCAGCCCGGCATTTTTAACTTCTACATTATGGGTTCTATTCTTGGACAGTTTGCGATTCATATTGTGACATTGATTTATGTGACCAAGCACGCGTATCTCATTGAACCTCGCGAAGAAGACATCGACCTTGAGGCTGAGTTCAAGCCGTCGTTGCTAAATTCTGCTATCTATCTTTTGCAATTGTCACAGCAAGTTTCTACAGTTGCCGTCAACTACCAGGGTAGGCCATTCCGTGAGAATATCTCTGAGAACAGAGCGATGTATTATGGATTGGCAGCCGCAGGAGCTTTGGCATTTGCTGGTGCCTCTGAGTTCATTCCTGAGTTGAATGAGAAGCTTAGATTGGTGCCATTTGAGCATGATTTCAAGGTTCGGTTGTGCGTGGCTATGTCGCTAGATTATGTCGGAGCTTGGTTGATTGAGTTGTTATTGAAGAGATTGTTCTCGGATTACAAGCCAAAAGACATTGCCGTGCATGCGGAACGTGATGCTGAGAGTATCATTGTGAAAAAGACAAAGTAGCGATGGAGAGACGTCGTTGGATATACTAGCTGAGGCGGAATCAGCGTCATGTATATATTTGGTTGGATTAAAGCTGCAATCGGTGCGCTTGCAGAATGTGATTTATTTCCCGAATGCGTTAATTGTTTTGGGACATTTGATCTGTAGTTAATTAGAAGTATATCTAAATTGGTAAATTGTACACAATCGGCAACATCGCGCGCGAGCATTTATCGAGACCGGGAGAGGCTATTAATTTCCTGTATAATGCCGATTTGTTTTTGGCGATAATGTCAAAAAGGGCCGAGGCATCGGCAGCATCGTCGGACAGGCAGCCGAAGGTATTGCTGGACGACGACTGTAGCCCTGGCGCATATCCGACGGCACTGGAGGCCCGCAGCCAACTGTTAAGCTGGAAGCCAGCCAACACCTAATTACAGCGACCTGTTATTGTTAGTGTCGACCTAGACTCGGCTGATTAATGATCAATTGATAAGATCGCAATGTCGCCGGCTTCCCCAGATCTCGTTTGCTTAGTGCCGAGTCCCGATTGCTCGAGCCGGGCTTCGGGGTTACATCATTCTATCATGATTGAGATATGCTGTTATGTATTGATTTTTAAATTCAGTTGGATAAATATCGTTTAATATATTATAAACAAAAATTTCTATTAACAGCCGAAAATTACAAAAGCAATAAAGAAAAATAAGAACAAATGCTAAATTAAAACCCTAACTGCGCGCCTAAATGGCTTGTTTTCTCCATATAATCAGATGGCATTGCTTCGGCATCAATAACTCTTATACAAAACCGGCAGGTGAAATGCTACATACTGTACACCAAATGCAAGAAAAAAAGGAAATACAGAGGTCAATTGATCTTTTTTTTAGTTTTCAGCGGTGAGGACTGCAGCTGGCTTGCCCGAGATTAGAGGGATAGTCTCGAGGAAAGTGGAAACCTGCTCGTACACAGCAAAAGTAACGGCCTGGCCAGGAGCGACACGCATGACACGAGGAGTGATACCCTTGTAGAAGGCAAAGAATCCCTCCTTCTGCACAAGGCTGCTAGATATCCGGGACACGCGAGCCATGGCGCTCTCTCCTGGAGTAGCCTTCTCACGCTGCATTCTGGTCTTAATGGTGTCGATGGGAGCATTGGAAAGAGGGCCGAGGGCACCGGAAATCAGACCGATGACCATATGTTGGTAGGTAGGCAACTCGTCGTACTGGGGTTGGAGCTTAGCGGCATAGGCCTTGAGCTCGGTGTAAGCGGTGAAGTTGACAGCCTGATTGGTGGCCTGGCGGAGGGCGGTAAGGAAGACGCCGCGGTAGAGGACCATGATGCCTTCCTCGCGCACAATGGTGTAGGCGCAGTGAGCAGCGCTGCGGTACTTTGGGGCGTCGAGTGGGTCGGCCATGGAGTGGTGCTGAGCTTGGAGACGGATCTTAACGACATCGGTGGGATTGACGACCAAGACCGCTTCCGTGACACCAGCAGCAAGACCGGCAAAAAAAATGCCGGTAGGCGAAGTCTTGCCGGTCTCCTTGTTGGAGAGAAAGCCCTTGTAGCTCTCGAAGGACGAGAAGCGGATGGCCATTTTGGGCACTATACCCGTGATGACTGCACCAAGCCCTTTGTATAGAGCGAAGAAGCCCTCCTTGGAGACGATGCTTCCCGCGGTGCCAAAGAATCCCACCCGCTTCGCACCGCTGGCGGCCTTCGTAGCAAGCTGCATGCGGACCTTAATGGTGTCGAGCGGATGGCAGGAGAGGGCCTCGCAAAGGCCGGCGATACCGCCCGCGAGGAGATTGATGGCCGGAGCAGTTTTCTTTCTGTCGCGGGGAGCCATCGTCGTGCGTGAGATAATAACTGCTGCGCAGGCAGGCAAAGCGGCGGAAGGCGGCCTTAATATGGGCGCGGACCGGCGGACGGCGGCCGGGACGAGCACACGCGTGTCGACGCGCTTCATCTTCCTTACTCCAGCCAGAAGGGCTCTTCCCCGAGTCGCACAGCTTGAGAGCGCATCCCCTGCTGCTGCTTCTTCGGCTCGCGCGACAGCGGCATCCTCCCCTACCCGCGCTGCCCGGCCTGTTGCGCGCTCTTGCAGCCGTCCCGCTGCCCTGCTCTCCGTCGTGATCCTCCCACACCGACCAGGAGGCATGGCGGGGGCTCAATCATCGCGGCGCGCGACATTTATGCCACAACACCCCCAGTCCGTCGGAGAGCGCTCGGGAGAGTGGGACCAGGCACCCGACAAAGGCTGACCCCACACCCGTTCCGAGTGCTCCCCGGCTTCGCAGCTTTATCTTTGGCGCCAGAAGCTGCGCTGGTCACTGGCCGATGATAACAAAAGCTCGATATTCGGCTCGGGCTGCTGATTGTTCCTTGCTACTTCTACTGAATGCTGCTCGTGCTTCGCGACCGTCCATTATTAGCCTACAAGAACAACACCATCCAACTGGGAGAAGTTATATCGATAATCGGTATCAGTATCAGTATCTATATTGACTCCAGCCGCAATTGCAGCGGCCTGCGCTACTTCCGTCCCGCCGCATGACCGTAGCTATTTTCACTGTTTTTCTAAGCTGCTGCGAATCCTATGTTGCAGGCGGTAGATGTTCAGCGGCAACTGTAGCTTTATATTTCAGACTATTACTATGGCGCTAACGCAGACTACTAGCAATTACTAGTTCTGAGGTACCACCCGTTGTGAGACCGCGCGAATATCTATGTCGCAGTCTAGCACCTATTACGACGATTAGCGCATGAATCAATTGATACAAAATGTTATACATGTCGACTAAGTGGACAATATACTTTAGACTGATTATCCTGATCTTCACGGCTAATATACTCTATTCCCGCACGTGTTTTGGGTCTTACAGTCTGCCCCTGAGTTTAAATCCGACAGGTTCAACCCCGAAGCTCCATCGACAATTCCGCAAGCGTCCCAGCATCTTTCTGGTTGCCGCGGCTCCTTCCGCCTCATCAAACTTTCCAACGCGACCTTAAAGATCTGGAATCACATTGAAGTAAAAGTATTATCACATATTGCCTCATAGTCATGCACCATTGACAACGATAGCGTCGCAGCAACCACTGGATGACTCATGAATATTCTGATCCTAGTTTGTCCGCTCATAGTTAAGAACTATATCTTTCATGCGCCGTCTTTCCTCCTGCTCGGCCTCCTGCTTCATCCGAGTAGATATAGCAATAGTCGAATCAGCTGGAACATCCACCGTGTGTACCTTTACTTGAAGTTAGTATGATGAAAGATACATGGTCTCAAAATGCAATTTCCCACTTACCTGCTGTCGATTACCCTTCCTTGTTAGCAACCGGAACTGGACATTTTTTCTTTGCGGAATGCTTTCAGTATTCTCCTTGTGATTAGCTCCATCGTCAGAGCATTCTTGCTCTCTGGTCATGTCCAGTACGGAAAAATGATGAGATTGAACTTGGGGACCAGTTCGCATCATGGGTAACGGAACATCAAATGTAGTTCTTTTCTCCAATTTCCGAGACTCCAAACTCTCAGCCATCATCTTTGAAAACTCCCGATCAAAATCCTCATCCACAACAGGTGTGTTACGTCGTAGAATACCCTCGTCTTCGTCATCGTTTTCATCAATCTCGGACGACTCATTTGAAGAACTTTCAGAATCAGATTCACCTTCAGTGTCCGGTTGTTCCTCATCAAGGTTTTCGTCATCGTCACCATCTTCGTCCTCATCATCCTCATCGGAATCCTCTAATTGATCATCTTCTTCGTCATACTCCCCCAGGTCCAACCCAATATCGCCGATACTCAAATCTCCAAACGCAGAAGACATCGCTTCCGATAGCAGCGAAGCTGCCTCTTCGAAACTAGAGCAGATCTTCATATTCGGTCTAACCATCTGAAGCGTATCATGCAAACTGAACTCAATATCCATAGGCAACGGAACTGCCTTCGTAAACCAATAATACTGAAAAAATGCTAAAAAGAGGTCAAGCTTCTTCTTTGCAGATCCGCGATCAAAATAAACTCCACACGTTTCCAGAATAACGCAAACTAGTCGAATCCGGAAATAATCATCCGGTGGGTCCAGAGATGAGAGGTTTCCGGGTTGAGGTCTGCCACCTTCATGTCCGAATCCGACGATGGTATATAAAGTATCAAGAATCACCTGAGAGTCAACGATTTTGTAATTATACATTTCGGCCAAATATTTCACTGACGCAATTCTCTGTTGGTTGTACTTGAATACGTTTCTCTCCAATCCTACTCTTATGTTGTCCATGCATGTATCAACCAGCTTCACTATAAAATCAGGATGGTAACTCGAAAGACAGCCAGCAATAACAGCCATCAGAGATATATTACTGAACTTTACTTTCCATATTTTAGAGAAAGCCTTATCAATTTCTATCCTGGTCTCTGGAACTTCCCAGTGGAGCTTTCTGAGTTGCTTGAGAACGTGGTGATATGTCTTCCTGCTAAGATCAACGTAGGTTAACTTTCTGATATATTGCTCCAAAACCGATCTCTGCTTTTGGACAATGGCGGGTCGTTCGGGAGGGCTAACATAATAAAAGGCATTTTCGAGCAAAATTCGCTCTCGCGAATCAAGTGTCCTTGCTATTTTTTTCTTCCAAATGATCTGTAGCATTTGCGCCATCGTATCGTGAGTGTCTTCATTGCGTAGCAGGAATCGACCACAGGACTCCAACAGGTTACTCAGTGTCTCAATTTCATGTCTACTAAACCCATCAACAAGAATCTTAATACAGTTGAATGTCACATGGTTGGGCACAATCTTGAACTTCACCATCTCTGATAAATAGCGGATGTTCCGTGCACGCGCTTCGAGAAGACCGCGATCAGCACCAGCTGCTGCGTTACCGGAAAGTGACCTTTTACGGACCAGGACTCTAAACTCTCGTTGCAGGTGCTGGACAATTGCGGCACCAATATCGGGGAGATAGCGGTTGAGGGTTGCAACAAGCCTTGCGTAAACCGGTATGAGATCTTGTCGAGTCTTGGGGATTGATTTCAAAGCACTGGTGAGTCGGTTGCGCGATGCTTTCGAGTTCAAAAAGCAGAATTCAATAGCTAGCTGGTCGATTGAGTCGCGAGAAGTCAGCTCGGGTAAACGGTGAATAATCAGATCAACCTGTGCACCGATAGACTGATTAGGAATAGCAGTAACGGTATCATCGTTGTCCACCAATGATCCATCTTCATCCAGAACTGCATCCTTAATGTCGTCATCATTGTCTGATTGCTGTACATCTGTATTGACTGCAGCTTCCGAGGGAACAGGCTCTTCGGACTTCTGGTCAGTAGAATCACCTAAAGGCTTTACACCGGAATCGAAAAATTCTTGAGGTACTCGCAGGCGAAGGTCGAGTAAATCTTCATAATACTTTTTTTGCTCTTCGTCTTCCCATATTCCTATGCTGCCTGATTCATCGCCTGAGCTAAACCCGCCCTTAATGAACGCAAACTGCGCGCTTTGTGGTAGGGCATCTCTACTCTCTTGCTCTGAAAGATCGGGCATATCAATTCCAAGTGCATCTGCCAGTCTACCAATTCGTTAATAATTTGCCAATATAGCAATAAATTCTACCGAGTACTCACACTTGCGCATTAGCTAACATCTTGTCCTCTGCTTTCAGTAACTTTTCAAAGTTCGACTGTCTATCTTCGAATATCTCGCCTGATCGCATATAAGCAGCGTTGTTCCGTTTTTCCTGTTCTTTCAGTGACTTTTTAAAGTTAGACCATAGTTCCGCGTCTCAACACGGCTAAGCATTCTGCTCACCTTATGAGATTTTAAAATGTATCCTCTTAAACTTCGAAAGTATGACTCTAGTACCAATCTGAACTTTTGGCGGAGTTCTGACGACATGACTCCGAGATATGCTTCATCTTGCGCAGCCACAAAGGCGACCGGATCATTTTCAGGTAGTCTAGACGGTCCGTCGAGGTTTATTTCCTGTCGGTCGGTGCGTCGCTTAGGGACACCTAGAATATCTACACCGAAAATTTTGACAAAAGATGAAGCAAGAGGTAGATAGTTGAAATCTTTAAGGTCGGACCCGAGAAGTTCGCTGATCACCTCCAATGGTGTCGGCAAGAGACTTGTATTCGACTCTTGCGTATGTCCGTGGTTCGAGCTACCACTCCGACTGAGATGCTTCACTTCAGCATTACCCTCGGCAGCTTTACGAGCATCTTCACTCGTCCGAGTAATGCCACATAGCCAAAATTCAGTAATTAGTCGTAGCAAGCCTCTCTGGCGCATCAATCTACTGCTGTCTTCTTTCTCTCTTTGCTCTGGAGTGAGTGACGAAAGTTGAGCCTTTGTCGGGTTGGCAAAACCACGCAGGAGATATAGCATCAAGGTTGGAGTGAAAGACACTCCGAATCTTTGATGCAATGCCGACGTAACCTCAACTCCAGCCCATATATCATTAGTGAGTCGACATTTTCCTAGGCCTTCGGCCGAAGCGCTGATAATTTCCGAGAGATATTTTTCAAGTGAGAGCGAAGCAATCTCTCTAAGAAGAATTTGCTGGGTTTCGGCATTTATTGAAGTTCTCAATCGTTTGATAAAACCCGTATTTTTTTTCAGGCTTGAATCTAAAATTGATGTGGTCGGGAAAAGATCTGTAGTAAGGTGATCAGCATGGTAACTCGTGAACCGTGCAGTCACATCTGGTGTATCTCACTTGATTCCCCTGCCCACGCACGGGTATTGATATTTAAAAGATGAGATCGGCGTTGGCGGCGAGCGTCATCATCACTAGGTGCCTGCTCATGGTACATTAGCAACTTATCGCTTACCTCTAATGATCTAAACTGAAATACCTCAGCCATTGGAAAATTCTAGAGTTGAGAGGCACACCAGTCGTGCAATCACTCAACGCAATAAGCAAATCGCTAGCATGAGAAAAGAATCTGAGCTGAAAAGCTTCTAGGTAAGATCGTATGATAGTAGGAGCTGCAGCTACTGCTGGATGTAAGATGCGAGCAATTATTTGGAGTTGTTTGTAAATACACGGACTGGCGCGTGAAATTAGAAAGACCGACGAGCAACGTTAAAGTTTTTTTTTAATTTTATTGACTAATTTTTTGATCCTATTAAAGCGACGTAATGTCCGTAAACGATGAGCCATATCCTCCTAATCCACTATGATACTTCGAAATTTTTTGGGCGTAATCTCCAAAATTGTATTCATAGAGTAGTCCAGCAATCGTCGACCTAATCTAGCACAGCTGGAGATGGCGACCGAGTAGCGACCAGCGATTATGATCAAGAGATCCAGCCAGAATATATTTGCAGATTTAGAAATTTACGGGCTTACGGCAGCGTGCTTCCTATATTGATGTGTATCGACTTCTCCTGCGTGAAAGAATGGAGCGCGTACTCACCCAGTTCTCGACCAAAGCCACTTTGCTTATAGCCACCAAACGGAACTCGGAAGTCACTATCGTTCGAGGAATTTACCCAAACCATGCCAGCCTCTAACTTTCGAGCGACTTCTAACGCACGAGAGATATCCTTGGTGAAAACAGCCCCGGCAAGTCCATAATGCGACGAATTGGCACGGGAAATCGCCTGCTCAGTGCTCGTAAATGACCCACATACTGCAACGGGTCCAAATATTTCATCTGTAGCAACAGACATTGTGTCTTCAACATCAGCAAAGATGGTTGTCTCAGTAAAATAGCCTACACCACTTGAAGTTCTCCCTCCGCAAACAAGACGAGCTCCCTCTTTAATTCCAGACCGAATGTAGCGGTTCACCTTATCCATTTGCGCGCGCGATATTTGAGGCACTTGCCGAGAAAATCCGCTCTCATCAGCAGACTTAGAGACTTGAGACTGCTGCAAGGTGTACTTAACAAAGCGGTCCAAGAATTCCTCATAAATGCTATGGGCGATATAAATTCGAGATGTGGCAGTACATATCTGCCCAGCATTGCTCATGGCCCCAGCATGACACCATTTGACAGCTTGTTCGACATCTGCATCATCAAATACTAAAGCAGCAGATTTTCCTCCGAGCTCCAGAGTAACGGGGATTAAATTTTCGGCTGCAGCTTTCATGACAAGCTTGCCGGTATAAGCAGATCCGGTGAAAGACAACTAGTTTGAAATGTGAGTCAAGGTAAAAGCTCCGAATCAGTAGCTCAAATAACTACTACCTTATTAATTCCGCGATGACTTGCGAGAAACTTCCCCGTAGAGCCATCGCCGGAGAGTACGTTTACTACACCGGGTGGAAATCCAGCTTTAATCACCAAATATCCCAAATACGATGCAGATAACGGGGTGAACTCCGAGCTCTTCAGAATTACCGTGTTACCAGCTGCAAGCGCTGGTGCCAATTTCCATATGGAGAGCCTGAATGAAGACCATCGTTAGAGACAGAAAATATTTTTATGATTATTTCAAGAGCATGCACATTAAAGGATAATTCCACGGCACTATCAACCCACACACGCCGTAAGGCTCACGCAGCGTGTAAGCTAACTTCTCTTTGAATGGTTGCACAGACTGGCCATGTATTTTGTCGGCCCATCCTCCATAGTATCTCAACACGTTCACGCATTCTGAGATTTCTTCGTTCAATACTGTTGCCTACATAAGTTCATTAGATTCGCCATCAAATGCTGCAATAGAGACTTACCAAGGACTTGCCGGTGTCAAGTGATTCGACCTCAGCCAAATATTCCTTGCTTTCGTCGAGCAATTCAGCGAGTCTAGTAAGAAGTATGCCCCTCTCAGTTCCAGATATGTCCCTCCAAACGCCATCAAAGGCCAATCTGGCTGCTTTCACTGCAGTATCGACATCGTCCGATCCGCCAACGGGGACACTTGCTATCTCTCTCTCTGTTCTATAGCTCCGCATTAAGTAGTTAGTACACCGGATACTTGCAATGCCGTACCCACTACTTACGCTGGATCATATGTTACCAGCGACTTGCCATCAGAAGAATCGGTAAATCTGTTGTTAATGAAAAGTCCAATTGGATGGTGGTGCAGCACCTCTGGTTCTCTAGGAAATCGAATGAGCGCTGAAGGAAAACGGGAGGGATCCACTGCGTGTGTGCCCACGGAGAGCAGCCGATTTTGGGTGTATATCCGAATGATAGAAGAACATCGCCTCGCACTGCGAAGTCCCAGATGACTCTTGATTGAATCCATAAAATGAACTATTCTCTTCAATATGTAGATATATGTATTACAACATGCACTAGGGCTTATCAGCACACTGCTTGGCCACCGTACTACGACGTACTAGCTGCTGTACCAAGCCCCACAAAATAACACGCCGCATCAGGCTCCCCCCCGCATGACTTCAGTGAGCAGCGGCTACTCTACATAAGAAAAGAATTATTGGAACTATGACTATATACAAGAAGCCATAAGTGATAAATATCTAAATTCTATTCAATAATATTAATATATAATGGCGCAATTATCTGATCATATTAGTCATTCTGCACTCTAATTGTTCACGAAGCTATACAGTATTGTTACACGCATAGAAACTGCAATTTAAGCTCTCAGAAAACCAACAATAAATAACAGCTGAAGAAAAGGATAGCTATTTTAACTGCACCTTGTTAACAGTGTCTCTAAGCAATGCTATGGCCTCTCTGGGGTCACTCGCATTGAACACACCTATTGTATTATAAGTTAACAAGGTTTACACTATCAAATGTAGCCTTCAATTCAGAACCGTACCTGTTCCGGCGACGATAACATTGGCACCTGCATCAGCTGCGGCGTCGATCGTGGAATCACTCAATCCGCCATCAACTTCTATATCCAAATCAGGGAATTTTGATCGCAATTCTTCAACCTAAGCAAATAGTATTTGTCTTTAGCACGGAATGCAACAAAATGTAGCGTACGCCTTCCAAGCCGCTTACCTTTGGCATACACGCCTGCATGAACTTTTGTCCACCAAAGCCTGGTTCCACAGTCCTATATTTTAGTCGTTAGCAAGATAGATCACAATCACTAATCAATGCGAGTGAACATACATAACTAGAACCATATCTAATTTTGGAACCAAATCAAATACAGCTGAAGCAGGGGTTTTGGGCTTGATAGCACATCCAGCACGCATACCAGCTGCATGTATCTGGTCGATCAGAGCACTCGGGTTCGAGGTGGCTTCAAAGTGAAAGCAGTATTGGTCACCTCCGGCTTTCGCAAAATCGTCAACCCATTGTTCGGGCTGCAGAGATGCACATCGTTAACAGACTGCAAGCAAACCAGAAAAGCTTTCTCTACCATACATTAGAAACCATCATGTGACAATCAAAAAAGCTCTCGCCCTTGGGGATTGCACCACGGATACAGGTAACAACCGGTGCTCCAATTGTGAGATTCGGCACAAAATGACCGTCCATGATATCGATATGGAGCCAGTCCGCACCACAGGTCATCATACGCTTGCATTCTGACGCCAAATTTCCAAAGTCGCCTGCAGCCGAAGTTAGCTCTAGTTTAAGGATCAGCAGTTACACAGCGTGAGATTACCTGCAAGAATGGATGGGGCAATCTTAGCTTCAGGCATTGTGTGTTTTTATCTAGGTGGAAATATAGAGTGGAAATACGAATCAGCACCGGAAGTTCCAACTAGCTCCGAAATTCGGGGCGTTCGCCGGTGATGCGGCGCGGCGGGCCTTGGTGCTCCGTTGTTAAGGGTTTCGTAGTAGGAAAAGAAAAAATAAATAAAAAATAAATAAAAAATAAAAAATAATTGAATGGTCGCGGCTCTCTGGTCATGATGAATATTTAGTACCTACATAAGCGACATTGGAACGCTCAATGCAAACGAATTTATTTCTTGCTGACATTTGATTCGTATTTCATTGATAATTCCATCATATTACCATCGTCCTATCGATTATTGTACCATGCCATTAGATGCTTTTGAAGCCCGACTGGCTTTTACCGACCTGTTGCGCAAACTCAACGCCTCTGTACAGTCGGCAACAAAATGTGCGCAGTTTGCAATAAGATACAAAGAGTTGTGCGAGGATTTATATTCCTGCATAATTGAGGAGCTCGATCAGGTGCTGCTACCAGCCAGGCGATTGCCTCTGACCGAAAACCGGACCGCCCGCTAATGGAGACATATCTAGACCACTCTCAACTCGCGCATCAATATATTATATTTTTTGGAGACGCTGTGCGAAAACAGCATCCGACTTGGATTTGCCGACTACAAAGATATGGTGCGAAGAGATCTATGGCAGATATTGGACAAGGTCGTCCCCGAATCCTCAGGTGCTCTTGCCAACTTAGGTCTTGCTCGGAAGGTATCCAGCCAATACTTCGATTTTAGTGCTTAAGCATAGCATTTGGAGCAGTTTCTGATTTTTTTTTCTAGGCCTTGGAAAACTTGCATCAGAAATCACTCATCACAAGTGATGAATTACAGCAAGCGATCGAGCTCTTGAAAGAGCGTGAAACCAATATGTAAGCAGCATCGGTCTTTATATTTATGTACTCTGTTGCTGACTTTATATTTGCTGCAGAAGCAAGGACGAAAAAACCACATTTTCTAAGGAGGACATCTTGAGAAGAATGGATGAAGACCGCGAACGTGTACGCCCCCTTCATTTTAAGGTGGCTACTGCCATGAGTCTGAATACTAACTTTATGAAGCACAAACGGATGCGCGAAAACATATGGGTAATACCGCCTGGGGAACTAACTCAACTGGAATTCGAGAATGCTTGGGAATCAATCAGTGATTTGGGAGAGGACGATTACGAATCTATGAATGAAGAGAACATTACGCTACGGCAGTCTGCTACGAGATAGTTCGAATGGGAATATATGTGATCATATTGATATATCATAGTAGCGCTGCTGTCGAATGCGTATTGTGTTGGTTTCTGGCGTTGTTGGCGTTCGTTTTGGATCATTGTACAGTTTGATTGCATATGAGTTAATAATAGGTCAGTCCGGATAAGTAATGGGCATTGGGACATAAACGGGACTCATCTATAAGCAGTACAGCTCTGCAGTTGCGTTGAAATTCAAGAAAACTTTAGAAATTAAAGATCCTCATAGGGATAATACGAAAACCGATTGACGTACTTAATGCAAAGATTGACAATGCTCTGCTCTATTTAATATTTACAAATACATAAGGCCGTATATAATTCTCGTTCCCCGTTCATGTCCCATATAATTCCTCATCACAGAGTGTTCGAAAAAATAGCATTTGATCCTGAAGCAGAAATCGATCGCGCAACACTCCATCGCCCTCGCTCTTCCGCAGCTTATGACATTGTCTTCAAAAAGTTATCGGTCTTTATCTTCCGGCGCATTTTTGTCCGCCATTCGCGTCTTGCTTTACGCTCAGGGTCGGCGTCTAATTTCTTTTGTTGCGCCACCGGATCCAAAATATCCCACAGCCAGTCCGGGTATTCTTCATCACCAAGTGCGACTGGGTCTTCCTTGTTTTTCAGTACATTGCATCCGGTAAGCCTTGAGCCCTCAGGGGCTGATGAAGTGATTCGATTTGCCGTATAATAACTCTCTGAATAATTGTATAGATTAGCATTCTGCTTTCGTCAACTTTCGCAAACAACGCTTGCAACTCACCTTGAAAGGACGCGGCAGAAAAGGAACTAAACGGTCGTCTGAATCCAGCATATAGGCACTGGCGCGTCACCTGTGCTAGACCACAAGTGTATCGATTTATCATCCTCGTTCTAGCTGAAAATGTACCTATCGACAAGTAAGAAGCATCTAAGTAGTCACGCACACTCTGTTTTTGCCAGGAGAATTCTGAGCGACAAGGGCGGTTTGGGAAAATACCTGTGCATTTACGGCATAAAGTTACAAAAAGGCGTGCACAAACCCTGACAAATAAAACCGTCAATCCTTTTTTCATTTTTCTTCCTTCCTCTCCAACAAATCGCACCAACCGGTTTCTCCGGTTCGCTCGGGTTTTTTGCGGATATGGTCATTATGCTATCATAGACTTTGTGTTTATTTTTAACTGGTATGCTCTATTTTTTATCTCAATTTAGGCGATGCCTCATGTTTTTGATGAACGACGAGATTTGCATATGATGTTAAAAAGAATATTTGCTACTTTGTGGAACTACGGTTATGACAAATATATTATATCACCAAGATCTCTGATGCTGAATAACGTCGTCGATTTGATATGAGGCTGGGCTTGATTGCTATGTTGCTCATTTGCTAATTGCAGTATCTTGTATTTATCTAGACGGCGGAATGCTACTCTTCGTTGACATAGCTGTCAGCGTTTTCCTCAGCCTACCTTTCTTTGGGCAGCGAACTTGATGGGTAAGTGCGTGGTTCTGCATGCTTGATGTGCTATTTGACTGGCGTTTTTTCATCGAATGAGGCATATGTCAACCAACAAGTCAGTTTTGCAGAACTGCAGACAAGCGGCCATGA
>JAJLTU010000074.1:0-33882 GCA_030568295.1 Myxozyma neotropica
TATTAAACGAAGATCCAGAGGCAATACGCGTGTGGATTCGCCTTGTACGCAACACCAAGTCCAAATATGGCATTCTGGATGAGGATACTTACAATTTCGATAAAGTAGGATTCCAAATGGGCCGGCCAGGACGCGCAAGGTTATTACAGGCTCCGAGAGACGTCAAGCTCCAAAATCGCTTCAGCCAGGAAATACAAAATGGCTGTTGTCGTTGCGGCCTGCGCTGCTGGTGGATCTTTGCCACCATTTGTGATCCTAACGGGCCGACGACACTATGACACCTGGTACGATGCCATTGCAGATCGACCTGATTGGGTCTTACCTGTGAGCGACAAAGGATGGACGTCACTTGAGTACGGCTTCCAGTGGTTACAGCAATTTATCCGCTCTACAGAGAGCTGTACAAAAGGCATGTATAGACTGTTGATATGGATGGCTATGGCAACCACAACATGCTCGAATTTCTGGCTTTTTGCATGGATCATAATATTGTGACACTCTGTATGCTCCGAATTCGTCCCATTTGCTCCAGCCTCTCGTCGTTGGCTGTTTTGGGCCATTGAAACGCGCATACAGCAAAGAGACTGTGGGCTTGATTCGCGGCCTCGTGTTGAGAGGAAGACTTTGTAAAGACTTTCAGGGAAGCTTTTGACAATGTGATCACATCGGATAATATCCGGGGCAGCTTTCGAGGTGCAGGACTGATTCCGTTTGATTCAGAAGCTGTGATTTCGAAGCTTGACATAGGGGGCCTTCAATTAGCCTCTAGCAAACAGGCCGAGGAGATAATTGATCAAATTGGTCAACCGAGTCACGGTGATCGATACCAAGCCGCAATGACTTTGTGGACGCTGTCGCAAGCCAGGTCATCGAGTTGAGACCTGTACGGATGCCTACACCGAATACGTTAGATATATAGATCTTGCTACAATTTATAATTTTAAAGTATCATCAGTGGTTGTTGAGATGTCCCAGTTTGAAAGTAACACACTAGGGTGAATTGGTCAACTCGCGAGTAAGGTGCAACTCGCTTGTGGATTACGTCTAGTGCCTGTACACACCCGAGCCTAAGCTACGTCCCTTGAAAAGCACTTATTCTGGCGGCTCTTTTGTCTTGCCAATTATATTCTGTATATACTTCTCAGAACATCTACGCCGGGATACAATAGCAGCAGGCTAACAAACAATAACATTTTTAATAAGCTATGTATATACATCCAGACTCTATTATAAAAGCCATTCTTATTCTAATCAGAAACTAAATTATCACTCCAATATCAAAAAAATCATCACCGCAAATATACATAATTACCAAATTCAACATCTGTAGTATGCGCCGAGTCATGTTATCAATCTTCCGTATGCGTCGATTTAGCCGGACTTAAGCCGGACACTTCGATTTATGATATCAAAAGAGCCGAGAGGCGGGTATATGATACGAAGAGAAATATGACGTTGAGATATTATGGGATGGATAAGATGTAAAGGGGGGAAATGGATAAACTAAGACTTTTTAGTGCTACTTATCGTCTATATGAGGAGTCGTTCCCACCTGCTTGAAGGTGCAAGGACGACAACAACTAAATTACTATCTGTATAAATATAAACGCGAACTTGATGTACCAATATGTCAAGGATGACAAATAAACTAGTATCTGTATAAATATCAACCAACTGCTTAGAGATGCAGCGTTCATCGGTCCTTCACTACACAAACAGCATTACAAGGAAACTCCAGAAAACGAAAATGTCATCAATTGAGGATTCAAGACAATTTCGCAAACATTGTCTAGAAATGTTCCATCAATAATACGCCAATTCCATGGACGCCATATGCAAGCACAATCATTCCTGCGATAGCAGCCACGCGCGTAACATAGGCATACTTTGAATTCACTCAAATTTTAGAAATTCGGGAGGTCTCAAGTTCCTTTGCGGTAAAACGCAATTGCATGCTAAAGCTGAACAGAGAGATAGAAATGCAATGTTATGTCATGACAAGCTATCTGGGAAAACCATCATCATAACGCCATAGTGAATGTTACCAAAAAAAGTATTCCAAATGTAGTTTCTTGAGTAATGATACCGAACAAAGTATTCACAATTGGAGCAGCGCTGGAGAAAACCACAAGATCATGCAAGCAGTTGAAGGAAGACAGATAATACGGATCGACTTAGAACTCGATCCAGCCAAAAATGAAATTTTTGACAGTAGTCGAAAGAAGTGAGCTGCGATTGCGTTCAATTCCCACGTAAGCGATGGTAGTGAATTTCTGAAATAATTTCATGTTTGATGCGCAAAAACTCCAGAATAATGGCGTAAAGACGCGATCCGCAATCCAGTACTTGAAGGATGGGCGATTGGTTCGTTGCAAACTATGCATACTTTGCCAGCGAGTGAGTTCGTCATGTACGGTCAAAGAGACACCTTCTTCGATTTTGTCGGCAAGTAGTTACTCGAACGAATAACCAACCGTTTGTAGCTGCAATGACATTTCAAAATACTCAAACTAATATTAATTCGACCACCATCAATAGCAAGACTGATGGATAGCATACCATCTCAGAAAAGACTTATGGCCAGCAAAGGCACCTGCATCACCGCCAGCAGTAGCATATTGAACTGCAAAGAAAATAAGCTCCAGAAGTCGAAAATAACCATCGTTGCGCCGGATTTCTGTTGTAGTCTTAGAGAATTGCGACTTCGGACGAAGGATAAAAGTCAGATGCAGCGACCAGCATCTACAGCCCAGGGAAACTCGAGTATCTGAGTATATCAACAGGATCAAATCTCCAACTCGAATATCTCCATCTGCCATACACTCGCGAGAGTTCCGAAAATCTTGTTTTCACGACTATAGAGCATTTCTAACTGCACCTAGTTCATTGCAGCGCATTACATAACATAACGCAATATGCAAGCCGTACACATGATATAGATCTATGCTCGTTGCTTACGCTGCGAGTACGAGGACTCCAACATTTTGCTAACTAATATCGCTCTAGCTTGAACTTCGGGGGTATAAGATATCCATTATCGTTCGATTAAGAAACTTGATACATTATGGTCTAAACCGCTGTTGAGCAAAGGGGCTATCTTGCTTAGACCCATGTTACATCGGATTTTGATTACAGCGCGGCTATACTGCTCGGCTAAGCTAGCAGTTACAGCACAGCCTTGCAGACCATGCAATCTGTAGAAAGACAGATTCGTCAGATTTCAAATTGCACATCGGATTTGCAGCTTGGCAAGCTTGTGAATTGGGCTATGCATTTAAAGATGAGACGTTTTTGATTTTATTCGATTGTTGATGAGGATTCTGCGTATGATTATATGCATTATGCGCATTTGTACAGTGCAATCTCAATGATCTCTGCCTTCATCGGATAGAGCCAAGCTATCGACGAGATTGGGCGCCACGCGAGTCGTCGATTGCGGAAGCCGCTATGCACTGCCCCAACGAGTCACTGATGGTGCCTTATTTTTTTTGCTATTCCGAACACCGGATGGCTATATGTTGCTTGTACTCAGCGAGGTTATTGTGTTCATCACCGCGTCCTGAATGGGCACTGGTTTTTCAATGTAATAACTTACGACGTATGCCATGACGACTGCGCACGAGCAGCGATTATGACAGCCCTAGCGAGTTCGAAGAGGTGAAGCCCGACCGGCCGCACAGAAGCTCCCTTTCGCCTGTAATCGCATTTCCGCGACTCACTCTGGGCGCCATTTTTGGCCCGGGGCAGTGCACCATTGGCAGCTGAGAGATAGCTGGATGCCTAGGACTGGCTTATCGCAGCGAGCAGCACCGCTAGCCGTGCCAAATGCAACAATCGCCTTTTATCTGGCCCGAGCATCCTCCCATGGCGAGCGCAGTTATGCCTTGATATGGGAGGGTTGGCAAGAGCCATGGCGACGTGACTGTTGTGCAGGAGGGCTTTACACAGCCCCGCTGGGCGACCAAGACGGTAGAGCGCCAAACACCCTCGACCGCCAGTTGCCTTGTTACGCTGTGCACAGTGTAGACCTTGCGCTCACGGCATTGTAAACGAATAACAGTACCAGTCTGCAGTGAGTTGAGATATCTAGTAGTAAACGCAGCCTATAGCAGCTGCTTAACCGTGTTCTGCGACTGTACTCGGTACACGAGGGCTCCCGAGGGCTAGGGGCAAATAGGCTCCGGACAAATCAAATTCTAAATGCCTAACAAACGATCTATGCCGTCTTGGACTTCGACCCAACCCGCTCTTCTACAAATTACAAAACACCGGCCGTGCCACCTCTTCTGCGTCCGTCTGCCTTCCGTTCAGCTAAATTGCAGCCTAAAGCGACCGATCTGCTCCTTCTGACGTGACAGCGAGCGCTTGTGCATCCCCGACTATCCTGCTTCCCGCGGCAAACCGTCCTCGCTGCGCCTTCCTAGGCTAGGATCTTTGTCACCTGCTCTCCTGAGGTACGGCTTGTACGAATCCCACGCCCGACTCAGCCCCTTTCGAGTTCGCCAGTTTGCTCATTATATCATTTAGGCCCGTATTTCTACTTAGGCTTCCGCTTTCTTTCGTGTATTGTAGATTTATGCAACAATGCCTCGTCCAGAGCCCCCAACTATCACAATAGACACCTCGGTATGTTGTGTATTTGATTCAAGTCGCTGCTGTGTATATCGTTCTCTCTTCTAATGCTTTCTTTCTTTTTCAGGTGTCGAATGCCTCTCCTCCTCTTGCGCTTCCGACGCTTGTCAAGCCTGACGAAAGCCATCTGTCTCCGGATTCGCCTTCCGACAAGCGTCGCCCTTCCACTGCTTCATTCGCCCCTTCTGAATTCACAAACAACTCCTCGCAGCCTACTCTTTCTCCTTCTCAAGTGTTGAAGCAGGCCTTTGAAGACGAAAAGTCAGGTTTACTCGATGGCACTCCATTCAAAGTTTCTCCGAAGCAACTCGGTCTTCTTAACCACCACGAGCAACAAGCTTTATATATTCTGCATGAACTCGGCGGTCTCGACGGACTTCAAGAGAAATTGCAATGCAACGTCGAAACCGGCCTTTCTGCTGATGATGATTTCACGCATCGTCAGCATATTTATGATAGAAACGTTCTTCCTGATAAGAAGACGAAGCCATTGTGGAGACTTATGCTCATGGCTCTTTCTGATAAGATGTTGATTTTGCTTTCAGTTGCAGCTGTTATTTCTTTTGCTCTTGGATTGTATGAAACTTTTGGAACTCCTCCTATATATGACCAGGCTGGTAATGAGGAGCCTAAAGTTGATTGGATCGAAGGTGTTGCCATTCTAGTCGCTGTCGTTGTCGTTGTTTCCGTTGGTGCACTGAACGATTGGCAAAAAGAGCTTCAATTTGCTAAGCTCAATAAGCGCAAGGATGATCGAGAGGTTAAAGTCGTTCGATCTGGAAAAATATGCTCGATCTCAGTTTATGATATTTTTGCTGGTGATGTTATGCTTATTGAGCCTGGTGATATGGTCCCCGTCGATGGTGTATACATCCAGGGTCATGGTCTGCGATGTGATGAGTCTGCTGCTACTGGCGAGACTGATGCTCTCAAGAAAATGCCTTGCCATGAAGCTATGGCTGCCGTCGACAAGTCTGGTGGATCTCCTGTCGAAAAGGTTGATCCCTTTATTCTTTCTGGTTCCAAGGTCCTTGAAGGATTTGGTACATTCCTTGTCGTGGCCGTTGGTCCTAATTCTGCCCATGGAAAGACAATGATGGATTTGAGATCAGATGATGGCGAAGAAGCTACTCCATTGCAAGGCAAACTCAACAATATTGCAGAGACGATTGCTAAGTGGGGTGGTGGTACTTCTGTTCTCTTGTTCTTTGTCTTGCTCCTCAGATTCCTCGGCGAACTACCTGGCAATCACAAAAACTCTACCGAAAAGGGAGAGCAGTTTTTGGGCTATCTCATTACTGCTGTCACCCTTATTGCGGTTGCGGTTCCCGAAGGTTTACCGCTTGCTGTCACTCTCGCTCTTGCATTTGCTACCAAGCGCATGCTTAAGGAAAACAACTTAGTTCGTGTGCTTAAGTCTTGTGAGACTATGGGAAATGCTACTACAATTTGCTCTGATAAGACTGGTACCTTAACTCAGAATAAGATGACTGTCGTTGAGGGCACCGTTGGTTTGGACACGAACTTCACTTCCAGAGCCGGAGTTGCGGGTGCTGAAGATGATGTACAAGAAAAGTCTGTTGCTTTGAAAGCGACTACCGTTCCTATCAACGAAATTCAATCCCACATCAACCCTGTTGTTAAGCAGATTTTGCTACAGAGTATTTACTACAACACGACTGCTTTCGAAGATGAAACCTCTTCCGAAGTCTTTGTTGGCTCCAAGACTGAATCTGCTTTACTCAACTTTGCTCGCAACTACCTCGCTATGGGTCCACTTGCTTCTGAGCGTTCAGATATGAAAATGGCTCAGTTATTCCCATTTGATTCTGCAAAGAAATGTATGGGTGTTGCTGTCGAACTTCCAGATCCCGCAAACCCTGGCCAGACGTTTTTCCGTGCGTTTGTAAAGGGAGCTTCTGAAATCGTGCTTGCTCAAGCTACGTCTGCTGTCGTTGCCAACGAGGATCCTCGTCCGGGAATGGTTGTTATGAATGATTCTGATGGTGTTTTGTACACGGAAATGGACGAGGAACACAAGGCTTATGTTGATAACTTGATTAACTCTTACGCCGAAAAATCACTTCGAACTATCGGTTTGGTTTACCGCGATTTCCCATCTTGGCCTCCTGCTGGTTTTGAACTTAGCGAGGATGATCAGAAGCAGATTAAAAACTTTTCTGATCTTACTTGTGACATGCGTTGGGTTGGTCTTGTTGGTATTATGGATCCTTTACGTGAGGGTGTTATTGAAGCTGTTCAAGATTGTCAACGGGCTGGTGTTGTTGTTCGTATGGTCACTGGTGATAACATTGTTACTGCAAAGGCTATTGCTACTGATTGTGGTATTTACACTGGTGGCGTCGTCATGCAAGGTCCTGCTTTCCGTATCATGGATCCCAAGGAACGTGATGCTATGATTCCCAAGCTTCAAGTCCTTGCTCGCTCGAGTCCTCAAGATAAGCGTCTTCTTGTTCAGAGACTTAAGAAAATGGGTGAGACAGTTGCTGTAACTGGTGATGGTACTAATGATGCTCCTGCTTTAACTATGGCTGATGTTGGTTTCTCCATGGGTATTGCTGGCACTGAGGTCGCAAAGGAAGCATCTGATATTATTCTTATGGATGATAACTTCACGAGTATTATCAAGGCTCTTTTGTGGGGTCGTGCTGTTAACGATGCTGTCAAGAAGTTCTTACAGGTGAGCAAAGCTCGTTTGCTTTCTTTTGCCGATTATTTTCTAACTTTTCAATTCGCAATGTAGTTCCAAGTTACTGTCAATATTACCGCCGTTCTTCTTACCTTTGTTTCTGCTGTCGTATCCTCTGAAGGTCAGGCTGTTATGACTGCAGTCCAACTTTTGTGGGTCAATTTGATTATGGATACGTTTGCCGCTTTAGCTCTTGCAACTGATCCTCCTACTCGTTCTATGCTCGATCGGCCACCGTCGCCTAAGAACGAGGGAATGATTACGTTGACGATGTGGAAGATGATGATCGGCCAAGCTATTTTCCAACTCACTGGTACTTTTGTTCTTCATTTCGCTGGCCAAAAGATTTGGGGTATTGCAGATGATGATTCTCAAGGTCTTCAGCGTCTGTCATCTGTTGTCTTCAACACCTTTGTCTGGATGCAATTCTTCAATATGTTCACCAATCGTCGTCTTGATAACAAGCTCAATATTTTCGAGGGCATTTCTCGCAATTATTTCTTTATGATGATTGCTGCTATCATGTGCGGTGGTCAAATTTTGATTATGTTTGTCGGTGGAACTGCCTTTTCCATCGTTCGTATTAACGGTGTCGATTGGGCTGTGTCAGTTATTATCGGTATGCTTTCGATTCCAGTTGGTATTTTCCTCCGTTTATGCATTCCAGATCAATTTGCCTATGCAGTTTACAAGCCTTTCGGTGTCACTTTCAGATTTATTTGGGGCTGGCTTGTTAAATGTATCATGTTCTTTTGGCCTTTCAAGCGGAAATCACATAAATCCGATGAAGAAGAGGCAGATTATGAACCTCCTCGCTCACCAGATGGAACTAGCCTATACGGCAACTATGAATGGAATCCTGCTATCGAGAGAGTTCGTGAAGATCTTATTTTTATCAAGGCAATCCGTGGCGGTCGTGCGAATGAACTTAAATTCAAGCCGAAGAAAATCTACCGAAATTGGAAAGCAAATCGTTCTTCAGTCTCAGGTATCGCACCATCCGAAGAGGGATCATCTAGTGCTCTTGCTACAGCAGCTAGAAAGCGTTCCGGAAGTTCACTTGGTGCGATGGCAATGGTGCCTTCTATTGTTGGAGGTGCTGTCGCTGGTTGGAGTCCTGTTGAGAAACCTGAAATTAGTGATGTGATTGGCGTTGATGGACTTTTATCGCCTAGCAGTGCTGCTGTTCGAGAGCGGAAAGTATCGTTTTCTGATAAGTCTTCTACTTCAGGGAGATCTGAAATTTGAGGTCCCTTCCAGTTTTCTGTTAAATGGCTCTGGTTTGTATTTTAGCTTTGTTTCTTTTGCGTGTTAGTTTCTTTGCTGTCGATTACAATTAAGCTATGTTGCTGGCCACTGGAATGTTTTATGTTTTGTTTTTATTTAATTTTTGTTGTAATGCGAAAGCCCTTGCTCTTCGATTATTGTATGCATTTTGCTATCTAATTTTTGATTTCAAATCTAATTATGGTCTAATTTTAATATTCTTTTTGTAATTATTTATTCATGCTTTGGTAAAGTGATTATTTTATGCAATACAACTTCTTTCCCTTTTTCGATTGCATATGATTTTCTACTCGCTCAAAATGTAAGATATCCCGCAATTAATCTTCAGTCATACGCCACTAGTACAAACCCTATTTCCTAGTGAAAGTTCAAAACAAGGTTTAATTGCCTGGAATTGCCGCATGACTTTTTTAATCTCGCTAAGCTTGACCGAAATCCCCCTTCCACATCTCACCTTCTCATCAACTTTCTACCCAAAGACTCTCGGGGAGACTCGGGAAATTTTATTATATTTTTCTGATTTGATATGATAATCATGCCATGTATTTGAGCGCGTCTGCTAGCATTGAGCTAGAATTTTTGCCTTTTGATGTTTTAATTTGACGCGTATAGTGCACTCCTTTAGAGAACAATGAACTCTTCTCGGTTGTATTTTTGTTTTTGTTGCCTGAGTGCTAATTGCGAGAGAAATTATTGGTGGGATATATAACGTCATCTCCGGATTCACCACCAACGTCCCCAACCAATCAGTCTGGTCTAGAGCCCGAAAAGACAACTACAGATCCCTGCGCAGTGCTTCCTTATGAACTTATTTTAAAAAAAGTTAGCTATCTCGAACTCCGCCATATTTGCATGCAAATTTAGTATGTCGTCGATGGCGATGATCCAGCAGTTTGGCAAGCACTTTATCATACTCAAGGATGCTCTTTAAATGAAAGAATATGCTTAAAGTATCTGGAGATATCGAGAAGGAGTTCTGCTATGGTCGTATCGCAGCTAAGCTGTGGTGGAGTTTGTATCTGAAGATAGCGGGCCTTCTAAGGAGGGCAGGAATGGGCGGAATTGGCTTGGTGGATAAGGATCCTTCATATCCGATTATAGTTTCGCATCCTTTTGAGTAGTTAAGCCGAGATTTGAAATTCTCGATGACGTTGATGGTATCAAATAAAAACTCGATATGGTGGCAGCGAATCAGCTCAGCAATTGGATACTACTCAATTGCCATCCAGATTATGTATCAATTGGCGATATTTATATGAAAAATGAGCCGTTATTGAAAGTCGATGGATGCAGGATCAGGCTGGGTAACTTTGTATCTTTGATCATTGCCTGCTCGAGAAGCAAATCAAAATCCAGATTTTCAATTCGCAAGTGAACCTTAACACATCTAACACATCCTTCCCAGCGCTTATGGTATGAGACGAATAGAACCGTGGCTCAAGTTGCTCATGATGTACACGTTGAAGGACGACAGATTCTGTCTAGTTGTATGGGGGCCCTCCTTTTGCTGATCCTAAAATTGATGAGCGTTTCACTACGTTCATTCACGACCGATGTTCATATACGCTAACTATATAACATGATGGACAATTGCCTTGTTTCAGGATCACTCGATAACCCTGTAAAGATATGGAATATGACGAATGAGGCTTTAATCACTACTCTTGACGGATATTCATGAAGCATCCTTTGTGTTCAATTTAATTCTGCTGAGAGTATTATCGTCTCTGGGTCATTGGATGGGCATATAATCGGTTTGGAAATGCAGCATTTAAGAGTCGCTAGTGTTATTGAGGCCAGCGCAGGCGGAGTTATGGATTCGATATATTGTATCCGCAGACAGAGATATGCAACTACATATCTCCAGCCGTGAAGGCCTGCATACAGTTCATCGCATTCATGAAAGCACAAAAGTGATGAAATTGTAACTGGATCAGCTGGTCGGACTGTTAGAATTGGGGACATTGAAATTAGAACATGCTTAAGAACGATAACTGGTCATTCTAGAGGCGTTCCGTCTATCGACTTTGATGGTCGTGATTGCCTCTGGTGGTTCTGGTGGTTCTGGTCGAAGCATTCTTTTTTACGATAAAACAGCTAAAGGCGAATCAGTACAAATGTCTATAATGATATTAGTACTTTACAATACGATTCAGATTCTCCCACTCGTTTATCTCACGACGGTACTATCAAGATTTGGAAACAAGAATTACCAACAATCGATTCAGCTGATAATATCCCTGACAACCTATGGGTATTACGAAGAACCTTGTCAGTCTCACTTGGTGTTGGATCATATTACTATTTTTGATTTTCAATTTGATCACCGAAGAATTATTGTATCTACTTGGTTAAAAGCCATTGCTTACATTGATATAGCGAAAGATGTGCTTGGGGTTGAAAATCTGGATAAATGTTTTTATACAATTTGTTTGCTTTTTGGGATACATTATGGATTACTGTGTTTTCTAGTCATATGAAATTTTCAATGTGGATTGCTATTATACAAACGGTATAGTGACTCCAATCAACCATGAAAAGTCGTCTTAAAAGGCGCTTTCGGTTTTGCAAATTTAGTCTCCTTTTGCTTTCTTGTTAATCTCGGAGCTTTTCCAGTTTTACTCCAGTTATAATATTTCCAATTTTTCATATTTCCACCTTTGAACTTTTTTGCTTCTTCTTCACGTTCTTTCCTCTTTAATTCTCTCGATCGTAATAATAATCTTCTCTTTTTACTTGGTTTGGATTTCGCTTTTGAGAGAGGAAGTGCGGTTTTGAGAGGAAGATGGAGAACGCGCCAGGATTGAGACATGCCTGGCCAGGGGATAGTAGATTGGGTCAGAATTTCTTCACCGCTTATTGCGCAGGATTCGATTTGCTGTTTTCGCAGTTCATCACTAAATAATAAAAATAATAACAGAAATTAGATTACATAGCAGCTACCGTTGAAGTTGATAGGACGTACTTGTTAGAGACAAAATAGTATGAATCAGGTCGTTTATTGATAACGACTGCTGGTGCTTGAGGAATGTTTTCAAGACCAGTTTGTAGGATACTTGTTTGTGGTTCTGGTTCTTGAATTTTGACGACGGATGTAGCAGCTGAGAATAAACTGAATTCAAATTCATCTTAAAGATAAATTATTAGTATACTGATACTGAAAAGTGCCGCAAAATTAAACAATAATAGATACCATTGTCGGCTTCCATTAGGTCGGGAGCAGGCGATTCTTCTTGTACTTTATCAACGAATTCAAGTTCAATAGGAAGTTGTGATAGTGCCGTATTCTCGTTCTCATTAGCTTCATTGTCTGCTATTTTTCTAGGTCTCCTTTGCTTTCCATTATATTTCTTCGAACTAACGACGTCGGTAATCGAAGATGTCGTCGAGTTGTCCTCAAATTCGTTGAATAAGCCTGCCCTTGAGACTCTATATCTCATTATGATCACTCAGTTAGCAAAATTCTATTGGCATCATAAATAGCATTAAAGCATTCATACACAGTAGAATGGTTAACTGGCGGAGGAGGTACTAATCTATCCTTGTCCGATTTTGCCATAGCTTGTCGTTAATGGTATATTTTATCTAGAGCCTACTTGCAACGTTCGCGATGAGCTTCAAAAAATATATCTCGACATCGTGCGGCTTAACTTCATTTCCAGGATTTTGAGATCGTTTTCTTGCCCAGTGATTTTCTACAGGTGCATAGTTCGGACACCACTATGCGATATGATTATATAAATGGATTTATCAAATTCCGATGATATTACGGATAAAGACTGCAATATGGGAGGTTTGAGTAGTAGCCTTCGACATGAGGTTGCTAAGACCATCAGCAGCAGCTCTGGCACAGCTAAATCGAGTATGATTTCTGTTATAGGTACTACAGGGGTTGGCAAATCAAAGGTACAAAGTCCATTATGTTTCATTATATACTAGGAATAGTGCTAATTTAAATACTTATGTCGTTTAGTTGAGTATATCACTAGCTTTAGCTTTGAATGGCGAAGTGATCAATGGAGATTCAATGCAAGTATACAAAGGTCTCGATACAATGACCAACAAGCATCCACTTCCCGAACGTTTCGGAATCAAGCATCATTTACTCGGTCATATATCTGATCTGGCCTCGCAATACACCGTTAAACAATTTGAACTCGAAGCAGAAGAAGTAGTTCATAATATTTCAGAAGAGCAGAAAAAACTGCCAATCTTAGTAGGTGGGACTCATTATTATATTCAAAGCTTTTTATTTAAAAATTCTACTATTGAAGCTGAAAATGAATTAAGTAAAGAAGAATCTGAATTTTTGGAAAATGCAGAGACAAAAGATATCTTTGAGAAATTAAAAGAATTGGATCCTGTTGTTGCACAAAAATTTCATCCCAGAGATCGAAGAAAACTTATTACTGCTCTAAAAATTTGTTTCACAACTGGTCGTAAAGCTAGTGATATTTACAAATCTCAACGTACTGATTCATCTGAATTATCAAATTCCATTTCTTTGTCAAAATCAACTACAAGATTCAGAAATCTAGTATTTTGGCTATGGTCTGAACCTTCTGTCTTAGATTCGCGCCTCGACAAACGCGTCGATGAAATGCTTCAACATGGAGACCTTCTATCCGAAGTTCAGCAAATGAGTGATCTTTATAACTCTCTTACTCCAAAACCAAGTATGGAAACTGGCATATGGCAAGTTATTGGATTCAAAGAATTTTCTCCATATATATCAAATCCTACTGAAGAAAATAGAAATGCGGGATTAGATGAGATGAAGCGTGCGACTAGAAAGTATGCAGATACGCAAATTCGATGGATTCGAAAGAAATTATTGCCACCTGCAATAGCTGCTGGTGAAGATATGACAATTGTGATTTTAGATGCTACAGATACTTCTAAGTGGAAAGAAAATGTGGAAGATAAAGCGACCAAAATTTCTCAAGAATTTTTACAAGGTGAAAATATCTCGATTGTTGATCGAGCTCCTGAGCATTTATCGCGTTTACTCACTGTCGATGAAAAATATCTTGCTAAAAATAAATGGGAACCAGAAAAATGGAAACATTATGAATGTGATATTTGTGTTGTCGGTGGAGAAAAATTTGTTTGTATTGGTGAAGAAAGTTGGAATGCTCATTTACGACAGCGAAGACATAGACAGGGAATTAAGAGATTAAAGGAATTGGAGTCTTTCGAGAAGTGGAAAGCTGAAAAGGCAGCAAAGGAGGTTTCTACTGAATGAGTTTGATGTGCTCAAACTCGCGCTGACCACATGTATTAATTGTAACTATGGAGTGCATTAATGACTAATGATAAGAAAGGCCGTAAACTCCAAATATCCAAAACTACAAAATCATTGAAAGGCGAAAGTGATCACCGACTTTCCACCTTCTTCGTCCTTCTTCTTTTCAAAGATGGAGCCACAGATCCAGATCTTTCACTCGAGCCTCCGGCACTCCCTGGCGAATTATTATTTACATTCTTTCCCGAACTCTGCGCCGGTAACATAGCCAATTCATTTAGTTTTTGCGATGCATCCAAATATAAATTATTTTCAACTGCCGATCCTGTAATATTTTCAAACTGTAATGCAGTTCCTAAAGCTCTTGCCATCATTTGTTCTTGGATTCTTAATTTCGCTAATTCATCTTCTTCTTGAACTGTCGATGCATATGAATATCCGGCTGTCGGTGAGAAATTTGGTAGTTTATCTGCTGCTATTGATAATGCTTCTGTAAGTTCTTTTGAACATGCCATAATTCTACTTGAAACAACAGAATATACAGCTGGTGCCATATATATATTTTCTTCAATAACAAAATAAGTTGCAAGAGGTATAGCTTCAGTTTGAGAAATTCGATTTTGCTTGCGGATCACCCAAAGCGCGGTACTAGGATTTGGAATCGCGATAGCAAATTCGATTCCTCGCATTGATTCGAGAAGTTTGGTGACATCTTGTGGTTGCATCATTGGTGAACTAAATTGTGATTGCATTTTAAGAACTTGATTATTGCTTGATCGATCGTAGAATGGCGATTGAGCAAAATACTCAAGGACTTTATGCATTCATCTAATTAGTTGACTTGTTCATAATTCGCGATTGTAGCCAATACCAGTTGTGAGTACGCACCATTATCAGTTCGAAGACCCCATTGAGCGATCCATTCCGGAGCACGCCATTGAAGTTCATCAAGAGGTGGCTCTGGAGCTGACATTATTTCCTATTTGCAATCTTGGAGATACTGCTCTCACTGATGGAACCAGATCATCCGTCAAGTGAGTGCCTTTCATTGCCAGCATCAATGCGATTAGCTTTACCCTACCCCTACCAAAGAGCCTTCTGTTAATCGTAAAAAATAAATATTATCCTTAAATTTTAGAATGCTATCTAGTTGTATATACTTATCTGCAATAGATCAAGAAATACAAAATAATATTAATAAATAACCCAATCTGATCCCTATACTACATATAAAATCATAAATAAAACAAAAATAGAAAGATAAAAAAATAAACATACAATCGAAATCCCCCATTTAGAATAACAAAAAAGTGAGAGACATGCGCACAATCTCGGTCCTATAAAACAAAGAAATAAAAGAATGAATAATATACATCTGAATTAAAAATAAATATTATATATAAATTCTAGAGAAACCCGTTACTTATTCCAAAAGCCAAAAAAAATATCAATATAGCAAAAAAGAACAAATAAGCACGCAAGAACTTTTTCAAGCACGCCTCTCCTTATTTTCAATAAAAGCAAAATACCCAGCTAATCAAAAAGCATGCAAGCTAGTAATCCAAAAATATGAAAATGAAAAAGTCAAGGAAGATCAGTGTTCTTTTCTTCGCTTTCGACCAGTCGATAAAGGTGACAACGGAGGACTTTCAATCTTCGCCTCTTTCTCTAATGGATTAAGTAGAGAATGTACACCTACGGCCACAGAGTGTCTTGCTGGTGCTGGTAGTGGTGGCAACTGTGACTTTTGCGGTTGTTGGTGAGACTGTTGTGGGTGTTGCTGTGATGGAGGAGGAGGGAGAGATGGCGATGGCTGAGTTTGGACTGGCTGTTGAGGTGCAGCCATTTGTTTTGGCTGTAGATGTTGAGGAGGAGGGGGTTGTGGCATTGGTTGCTGTTGATGCCCAGATGGAGGTGGTGGTGGTGGTGGTGGCAGTAGCGTAGGGGGCGGAGGAGGTGCGGGGGATGGATTATTATTTTTCGGCGCGGAGGTTGGTGACATTTTTGGAGAGATTGGTCGTAATCTATAATGCTGAGTCACGCTCACAAATTGCCCTGGATTAACACTTTCTCGTCGTCCTCCTGGTCCCTGATGTAATGGCGAAAGAGACGCAGGCGATGGTGTATGTGGTGATCCATGCGGCTGCTGTGATTGCTGTTGCTGCGATTGTTGCTGCTGCTGCTGAGGCTGTTGATATCCAAATCCAAAGGTAGACATCTCACTACCATAACTAGAACGATAATGATGGACTTGTCCTTGCTCTCCACTACTATCAGTCAAAGATGAAACGTCGCTCCAGCTTCTATGCGGATGTTCAGTTCTTCCGTCGCCAGATGTATGCCGCCGTAAAGTAAGTTGCTCAACTTTTCTCGTTGCGTTTGAGGGTGACGGGTATGATCCCGGTCTATGTCGCAATAACGGTGTATTTAGCGGATGAGATGCATATCCAGCTACATGAGAAGGCGGAGGAGGGTATTGTTGCTGCTGCATAAAATGTGGAGGTTGAGGAGGAGCAGAGATGAGATTAGATGGAGGATGATGAAGTGGATGATGAAGTGGATGATGCATTGATTGTGGTGGGTATTCCATTGGAATAGAGTAGGGATGAGGATAGCTTACTGACGAACGGGAAGCGCGATCTTCAGAGTATTGACGAGGTGACAGAGGGGGTCCACCGGGGTCTGGTTTGATGTAAAATGCAGGACCTTGATCTTCAGCTAAGTATTGACCTCGTCGTGTGATATCGTCATGAATTCTCCGTACTAATAAGCCAAGTCAGTATGAAATTTCTGAAAAGAGAAGTAAACAAAATAGTGGTCAGTACATTCAGCTTCAATATCAGAAGCTTCAGAGCCGAGCGGAAATCTCGAAACAATCATAATCAATCTCCGTAGCCACTAAATAACTATCATCAGCACCATGGTCCTAATAATATCAAACAAAAATATTATTTTTGCAATAAAAACTTACATCCTGACATGATCTAACCGAGTCAAGAGCCATCTCAACCTGGGGTAATATTCTCAACTGCGAATCTTGCAGTTGCCACATAGTTCCTTCTAAAGCAGAAATGCGAACAGAATCAGTAGCTTCAGCTACACTGCTATCACGATGTGGCATCTGCGAAGATCCGCTCATACTCTCTCTCGTCGGTCCAGAAATTGATGAAGCTGGAGTCGGAATAGATGCAATCTGAGCCAGTTGAATTTGAGCTTGAGCTTGAACTTGAGCTTGAGCTTGAGCTTGAGCTTGAGCAGTAGCGGCAGCGTTAGAATCAAGCATATAGCCAGGCGAAGCAGAAGGTAATATCTGAGTTGATCCATTTGGCGACATCGGTGTTGCTGGCATTGAAATTGAACCTGATTTTGACGATCCAACGGAATCACGATGAACTACTGATTGACGAGATGCTCGTCGTTTGATTGCACGTAATGATTCGACGTCACCGCGACGAAAAGCTCCTTCTCCATGTTTAAATTCCCATTGCCCTGAATCGGCTGCAGAACCGGCATGAAAGACGTCGTTGACTTTCGTATATAAGTTAGCAAAGGCAAATTATTGCAACATCACACGAGGAGATGAGATACCTTTATGAAATCCATACATATTCAGCTGACGGACAAAAGAAGAGACATTCGTATGCTTGAAATATTGACTAAATGGTGAGCGAGTGAGTAAGGGATCCAACGACGGTGGATCACGAGGGTCCATTGATTCCAATGGATTCTCATTCCAATGGATTCTCTAACAAAGGAGACAGCAAGTACCTCAAAACACGGGAGAATTCCTCATTCGGAGAGACAACAAAGGAGTCGCCAGTCGAGGTCCAAGAAATGAGGCGCTGGATATTTGGATCCTCCAGCATGCTGAATGGAAAAGAGTTAGAATGGCAAGAAAGATTTTGACAAGTACCAGGGAAATAAGACGCACTTGTACAGCTTATGAATGAAGGCCGACTGGTTGACTTTTGGAGGAGGACCAATTGAAATTTGTGGAGGAGCAGCAGTCTGGGCTGGAGAGTCGGTGGTGGTAGATGAGGGCTGAGAGCCATTCTGCTGCTGCTGCTGCTGCTGCTGCTGGTGAGGTTGTTGCGGTGGCCATTGTTGGGGCGATGGCGACTGCTGCTGACCGATAATAGCAGGAAGACGGGGTGGCGAGGCTGGACCGCCGGAGGACGGCTGCGGCGGGCCGTTCAAAGACATTGGCGGTTGGTTGGCATGTATGAGAATGCGAGGTGGACGATGGACGAGCGGCGGCGGCGGCGGCGAAAGCGGCGACGGGAAGACAACTGGGAAAGTGGACGCAGCACCGAGCACTTGGCAACTAGCACGGGTGGAATGGGCGAGAAGCAGACGCAAGCGCTGCAGGGAGTAAAGAGAGATGATGTCTGAGGAGACCTGAGTTGGGTTTCGAGCCGAGGCAGGGGGTGGGTGAGGATGAAGCAGAGGAGGAAGAAGGAGTCGCGGTAGCGATGGAGGAGCACTTTCGGCCGCCCGACTTGCGCGCGACAGGCTGCAAAGGCGACGAAGCGTTAGGGTTTTTCGTCTGTTCCTCGACACATTGTGGCCGTGCTCGGCACGTGCGGTGGCGGAGAGCGGGCAAGCGAGCCCGCGGGCGTCCATTGACTGCGAGCCGAGAGCGGCAATCTTCGGCCGCAGTTGGGCCGCCGGCGGATGCGCTGCGCTCGGAGGGCAACGGTGGCAGGTGCTTCTCCTCGTTCTGTGTGCTATGGTCTTCTTCGCGCCGTCGCTGCGAAGGCCCGGCGCGCTGCTATGCCGGATTCCTCGTGGTCGTCGACGTGCCTGCACGCCACCGACAGTCGCGCGCTCCGTGTCGAGCGAGGCGGAAGCATAATTGCCGGACTTATACTTTGCTGGGGCAAGTTCGGAATCAAACGTCCATATTTGGTCCGCCCATAATTAGTGCACGCAAAGCTCTCAGAGGCAAAATTCACCACTTTTCTTAGTGGGCCGCAGGACTGAGTGGACTCGGATCGCGTGCTGCTGTTCTCTTGCGCTGTCCGCACGCTGCCGGGGGTAGAACGAGGAGTTTATCCGAAGAGCAAAGATCCTCCGTCGCCATATCGCACGACTGTCCAGTCGTCTTTCCTTTGAATAGTTCCGAGTCCGTGTGCGCCTTCTTTTCTGCCAGCTAGCTGCGGAGGCGCGGTGTGGTGCGGACGGGACGGGCTGATGACCTGCGTACTTGCAGGGTCTCTTGACGATGACGTACCTAGTGGACCCTAATCGGAAGCAGCTAGCGCGTGCGCACTAAAGCACAGCACATTAGGCTTCCGAACATACAAACGTCTTCATCAGGCAGGTCCATCAATGTGGAAATGTCCTGTCAGGCAGGTAGGTGCCTGTCATGGCAGTCGATTTAGTGGAGCTGAGCGCTGGGTGGTGCTCGCAAGCGGCCTTCCTCCATCTCGTGACAAGCAGCTAGTTCTTTTATTTATTTTTTTCAGTTTTAATATACTCGTGTCTTTAATGCCGGCTGATCCACTATTGGAACTCTCTTTACCACCGCGCCTCACTTCTGCCCTTGTGATAATTTGCTCTAGATGTCTTCTTTCGCACGACGATCCCCAAATGGCTTGATCCGATCGGCGACGCCCCTAATTCGTGAACCTAATCCGCGCTGGACAATGTCGGATGGCGCGGTACTGCTCGCAAGTCTGCCTAATCCTCTATTGGTCTATTCGGCCATGAGCCAATTTTTGAAAATGCAAATATATTGCCGTCTATAATATGTCGGCCTCGATAGCGCCGGCATGTGCCGCTTGCCATTGGGCTACTAGGGTCTACAGCCGCGAGGAAGAGCCGCCCAATGCGCGGGACGACGGACCTAACGATTAATCGGCTCCACTTTAATCCGTCATATCTCTTTAGTCTGTCTCCATCTCGGTTCCGATGCGGGCCTCGTCGCGCTCGACGCCTTCCTTGAGCTCCCGCCGAATCTCGGGCCCAATCTTCGGATGCCCGCGGGCCTTTACTACATCCAGAAGCGCATCTCGCTGTTCCTCCGTGATGTCGTTCTTATACCGCTGCGCAAACGCGAGAAACGCCTGATGCCAGAGCACAGGCAGGTCCTCGGCGCTCGTGTTGCGGAACCGAATGAAGTGAAACACGACGCCATCGACAACCTTATATGGAAGTGCGTACTTCTTATCTATCAGCACTCGCATAAAGAGCGAGTATGCGCCGTTGTAGTGCTCCATTTCGGCAAGACGCAGTAGCGCGGCCGAAGAGTGCAGTGCCGGGATTGAGACTTTGGTTAGCACAGAACCCACAATCACAGCTTCGCGCAGAGTGCATGATCCGGACTGCATACAATAAGATTAGCATTAGAATAGACTGTAATAATGACAACAATAGGCGGTCTTACCTCACACAGCGGGAACAAGAAGCCTTTGAAAAATGCAGCAGGCTTGTAGAGTGCCTTTTTCAGCGACCGATATAAATGATAATTCAAATTTTTGTTTTCTCGAATATCATCCCGCACACGATCCAGAAGGATGTCGGACAGGAATCTATAACAAAAAATTTAGCATCACTTTCTTTAATCTTTTGCTAGTGCAAAAGCAAATCACAACTCACCTTTGAGACTGCTTGGACTTCAACGCAGAAACAAAGAGCTTTGTGGCTTCATAGCATGCATTAGGTGACCATGAATCCGGATCAGTAAGAAAAAGTACATCCTCCCAATTTTTAAGTGCAGGAATGATTTTGAAAGCACGAGGAAGTTTTCCTGATCGATATCGCGACAATAGCAAACCGACTCTGTAGGTAAATTAGCAAGGGATTAATCAATAAATCAATAAATGCATGTATACGCACTTTTCGTAGACTTCAACAACTTTAGGAGGAAATTGGGGCTCTTCTTTCCGTTCTGCACGTTTCCGATCCATTTCTTGCTCTGCTAATTTCTCCATAATCTTGTCTGCCAATGTAACTGGCTTATCGAATCCGAGGAGCCCACTTCCAGCTCCTCCTCCTCCTCCTCCTCCACGTCCAGGTAAGAATTTCTCAAATAATGCAGCGTCTTCGTCGTCAGCCTCAAGTTCTTCCAGTTCTTCCCTTTGAAACTCCTCAAATTCAGCATATTCAGCTTCATCATCATCATCGTCAAAATCTTCATAATCTTCATCGTGTTCGTCATCTTCATCGTCAGGCCCTGATTTCTTCCCAGTTTTCTTTGTAGACTCTTCGGCTTCCTCATCTTGCTGCTCTCTCGCCATTTGCAAGATCTTCCTCGACAACGCAGAATCCACGAATTTTTCATCTTCATCTTCATCCAACTCGTCGTCATCTCCGCGTCGTCGCTTTTTCTTACTATCGCTCTTCAGTCTTCCGTCTCCGAGCGCTGCGGTTTCGTAATCGGCGTGTAATGGAGCATGCTGCTTAATGTCCGCAGCCTTTTTAGACGAACCCAGTGGCTTTGACGGCATATTGTTGCGGTTTGTTGCGGGTTGACTTCTCTGTAGTAGCACTAGAATCGCCAGTTGGGAATTTGATTCAAAATATTTTCTTCTCTTCGTCTCCCAAAACCTTAACGCGCCCTCGTCTTCTTTCCGCGTGTCACGTGCCTGGTTATGAAAGTCGACGACGTGTTGAGTCGATTTGTCAGGCCAGATTCGCTACAAGAGAGCGAGGAAAAGGGAGAAAAAGAAAGCGGCAGAATGTGACCTGTCTCGAACCGGAAATTGAAATCTGTTAGTAGTCATTGTTCGGTATCTTTAACTAACTAACCGACCCTAAGCACAGAAATTATACAGCTACCGAGCAGAGATCCCCCCGCAATTAATTGTACTCGTAGTTCTGCGAGTAGCGAGTCGCTCTCGGTAAAGGCCGGCGACGCACGCTGCAGACTCCTTGCTTCTCGGCTCCTGTCTGGCGACTTAGACCCACATACATGAGCATGACGCCCCGCAAATGACTTTTTGCTTTTTTTTTGAATTCTAGGGTGAGTTTGAAGCTAGAAGAATTTGTTGGGCCTGAGATAAGAATATTGCAATTCGAACTAGTCCGCGCCGTAAAGCACCGTAAAGCACCGTAAAGCACCTTCTTAAGGCCCATGTCCAATCGCTTACGACGAGCATCGATGTCCGCGCTTGGCGTCGCTTCTTCTAATCAGCACGAGTGCTCGACGGTGGATAAGCAGCATCGTGTAAACAACCATCGCACTAAATGCAGTCGCGTCTACAGACAGCATTTAATGGCTTTTTCCCCTCGCGCATGGACCCTCGTTTCGTCGCAGGAAATTCATTTGGCAAGTGTGCTGCTGCTCCTACCGCGCCCTGGCTAATTTCAATCCCGCCTCTTGCGCGAGTAGTACGAACGTCGAACGGACGGTTAGCAACAACATTATATAAATCATTTCCTGGCACTAAATTATACTGACGCATCCTGCGCAACACTTTTATTTCTGAAATAGCTCAAAGCTTTACTGTAAACTGACCCAACAACCCTACCCGATGAAGGATATTGGTTTCAGAATGAAAAGAATATCAGATCTTGACAAGTAGACACGATATTGTATTGAATTTATTAAATTTCAAATTGAAGGTCATTTCATTAACTGAGATAACTATTCATAGGATCCATTTTTGTCGCCGTGCAGCCTCGACTGCAGCTATCAGCGCAGCAAATAGTCCGCACTTCGGCTACACTTGCGATTAGCTCAACCAGTCCTCAGTTTCTTTCAATCTGACTTGCATGATACCCATCAACAAATAAAATACTAGAGTAATATTCGCTAATAATTTGCATAGGTTAGAACGCTGACACGTTTTGTTGCCTGTCGACGTGATCCGACGCTCAGCAGCATTTCATGGCTGGGTTATATCGGGCGCACGTAGCCACTTATGTACGCCAATATGCTACAAATGCTCATAAATTAAATCAGCAAATACCTGAAATCAAGCAAGATATAATAACAAAACACCATATCCGCAAAAAATGAAGAAAAAATGTTGAGCTCGTCGGATTAGATTGTGCTTACATTTCACTAAGGCACTCGTGTCTGCGGGATCCGGAACCGCGGTTAAGTGGGCTTAGTGCGGGCAGCCGACGAGACAAAACCACGACGAACCTCTTTCTCTTCCTCTCCCTCGCGTCCTCTTCATCCACCTCTCTCCCACCCTCTTTCCTTCTCTCCACATCTCCAATTATCACAATGCTGCTTAAGGGAGCTTCTATGCTTTCCTCTCGTCTTGCTACTGCCTCGCGCGCTGGCGCGCTTAGACAGGTATGTGTCTGCGCCGATATATCCTTTTCATTGGTTGCTCTGCGATGTTATCCCACGTGAAGGTTCTGGCGCGCGTTTTGGTGGTGATTTCCCCTCTCAGAGGATCATCACTGCAACATCATTATAGCAATTGATTAATTTATGTATTGGTTTATAATATGGATTTTTTGTGTATCTATTTGTTAGTGTTGGCGTTTGATGGGGGGATGGTGCATTATCGGCTGAACGTGAATGTCGGATGTTTGGCTAGACCATCTCATCGGCTGCACGCTCAGGCTATCCATTTTGCAAGTGTCCCGTCCGCTTCAATTGCATTCCTAATGAATTTATGTTTATGAACATAATTTGATTAATATTGCATTTTGATGTTGATTGTTGCTGTTCCTGACTGGATACGATGAACTGTCTCTGACGTGGGGGCCGATGTTTGCAAATCATCAATAATGATACTAACGCAATTTCCATCTAGGGCGTCTCTGCTGCGCAGAAGCGTTTCTTGTCATTGCACGAATTCCGCTCGGCTGCTATCCTGAAGGATGTATGTATTTTTACAATTTAAGTGATACCCTTTTGATTGTTCTGAGATTGACGATTCGGTTTTAGTATGGTGTTCCCGTCCCTGGCGGTGACGCTGCCGTCACCCCTGAGGAGGCCGAAGAGGTTGCCATCAAGCTCGGTATGTATCATAATTCCATTTTCTAGTTTGATTTTTTATGGCAATGCGTGCTAATTCATATTTTCGTAAAAGGAAAGGAAGACATGGTTATTAAGGCGCAGGTTCTCGCCGGTGGCCGTGGCAAGGGAACTTTCGACAACGGACTCAAGGGCGGTGTAAAGCTCATTTCATCGCCTGTCGAGGCCAAAATCTACGCCGAGCAAATGCTCGGACATAAGCTTATTACCAAGCAGACTGGTGCTGCAGGAAAGCTTTGCACTGCTGTTTACATTGTCGAGCGCGAGTTCGTTCGTCACGAGGCCTACCTGGCTATCCTTCTTGATCGTACTACTCGTGGACCTGTCATCGTTGCTTCCAGCCAGGGTGGTATGGATATTGAGGCTGTTGCTCATGATACCCCCGAGGCTATCTTCTCGACTCCTATCGACATTCACACTGGTGTGACTGACGATATTGCTGTCAAGGTTGCTGAGAAGCTTGGATTTTCTTCTGCCTGTATTCCTGAAGCTGCTGATATTGTTAAGAAGCTTTACAAGGTCTTTCAGGAGAAGGATGCTACTCAAATTGAGATCAACCCTCTCTCTGAGACTGTTGACAAGCGTGTTCTTGCTATGGATGCTAAGCTTGGATTCGACGATAACGCTTCATTTCGTCAGGAGGAAGTTTGGTCGTACAGAGATACTACTCAAGAAGATCCTGATGAGATCGAGGCTGCCAACTATAACCTGAACTTTATCAAACTTGATGGAAACATTGGATGTCTCGTCAATGGCGCCGGTCTCGCTATGGCAACTATGGATATCATCAAGTTATATGGCGGTGAACCTGCTAACTTCCTCGACTGCGGTGGTGGTGCTACTGCCGAAGCTATTCGTGAGGCATTTAACCTTCTTCTTCGCGAATCTAAAGTAACTGCTATTTTCGTTAATATCTTTGGTGGTATTGTTCGTTGCGATAATATCGCGAAGGGTCTCATCGTTACTGCTCAAGAGATGAATATTACTGTACCTATCGTTGCTCGTTTACAGGGTACTAATGTTGGGGAAGCTCATCGTCTCATCAGTGAATCTGGGCTTAAGATTTTCTCATTCACGGAACTAGATGAGGCTGCGCAGAAGGTTTGTCAACTTTCCAAGGTCGTCTCGATGGCGCGTGAAATTGATGTTAATGTATCGTTTGAGCTGCCTTTGTAAGGAGCCCCCGTTTGTGTGTATTTTTTTTGGGATTGACTATTGCTTGTCGATATATATATATATGTATTGCTTGCAGGGTAATCATCATATGAAACTTATCAATTCAGCTACATCCTAGAATTCTTTTTTCTTAATTATTTCTTTATTTTTATTGATTTTAAGTTTTTTTTTTCGACACATCGGCTTGCGAGAAGTAAAGCATATCTATCCATTACATATGATAACTATAAAGCAAAGGAAAAGGAAATATAGATCCAGAATCAGATGCCAATAAAAGCATGTAGATCGTGTTCGTATAGGTTTTGATTTGACATCTTTTGAATTTTGCCTTCTTTTGCTTGTTTTTGTTTGTCTGTATATGTTGAGCTACCTTTGATGTTTGTTAAATATTATATCTTTATGTTATAGAATATATAATTGGTCTATTAGCTTAAATGTGCCAGACGTCGTTAATAATTGTATGCAGATGATTTAAAATTGGGAATTGCATGCGGAATTTCGTGTGCATACTTGCCATTTATCTGCTTCTCGTAAGACTATTTATTTAATCGCCTATAAGTAGAATGGATGGAAGATTCACAGTAATATTGTTAGGAATTTAATATAAGTAAATGACATTGGGACGAAACAGGATAAAGACGAAAAGAGCCGGATTTTATTTCGGAGGTCTGGTTAACTTTGAATTCGGGCGGCTTTCGCTACCACTCGCGAGATTAATGATAGAGATTCGCGCCGGGCGCACCGCACGTCAATGGGTCATATTACACATATATGAAGTAAATTTGAGTTGAATGAATACCATCATTTAGTTATAGAATTATATAGATTTATAGATCTAGACTATATAATTTTTGCTATTTAAGAACTGGCGTCTATTACTTCGCTTACAACACTTCAACTTTGCGACCTGCTTTAGAAGTCGGCCACAGAGAGCAGTTACTATTCGGGATTCATCAATATCATTAACGTACACGACATTTCTAGAGGGCTCTCTTACAGGTGTTTGAAAAGTAAATTTCTATTAAAGAAAGGAAGAGTTATTCGACATTAATTCAGCAATTATCGACGCTTGAAATTTGATTGAAAGACAAATGCCAGGAAAGATATTATTTTTGCACGGGTTTACTCAGGTATATATTAGATTATTCTTCAATTCTTCTCGGTATTGCAATCAAAGATCTGACAAATTTTTGATTAAAAATAATAGTCCGGAGACCTATTTTACAAGAAAACTTCCGCGCTGCGAAAGAATTTGCTTAAAGCAGGTGGTTTCACATCATATTTTCCAACAGCTCCAATTAAACTCTCAGTTCCGGATCCATCTGATCCTGAAGAACGTGCAGGTGTTCAAAGTCAAGGTATTGATGATGATAGTTATGGTTGGTGGACTAAAGATAGTGTCACTGGTGAATTTGTTGGAATCGACACTACTTGGGCGTATTTGAAGTCGTATATTAAAGAAAAGGTTAGAACTTTTGAATTTTGATCTTGCTTTACGATATATCTTTGAGAAGGGGGCAGGCTTACTGATTATGGACATTATAGGGGCCATTTGAAGGTGTAATTGGATTCTCTCAAGGTGCAGGTTTAGCAGGTATGCTATGTACCGAGCTCCCGATCCTGCTCCCAGATCATCCGCCATTGAAATTCGCAGTCTTATACTCTGGATTCCGCTCCGTTCTCAAAGAACACGATCACAACTACCCCATTACTACTAAGACCCTGCACGTATTAGGATCTCTTGATACAGTTGTTTCAGAAGAGCGTAGCGTTGCGCTGGTAAATGCGTCCGACAAGAGTACTCGAACGGTTTACAGACATCCGGGAGGTCATTTTGTGCCTAGTTCGAAGGAGTCGCTGAATATGGTTGTTGGATGGATATTATCGGCAATAAAAGAAAGCGAGGAATCTACTGAAGCTAATGAGGATGATGGGTGGGAAAGTGAAGAGTTTGATAAGATTGGAGGTGGCATGTAGAGAGGGATGGCGATTTGGCGATCAAACGCTAATTATTACAAACGTCGACGATCAGAGTCTGTATATAACTGTTTAGAGAAGAGACTGGTGTGTTTTTAATATATCCTCACGTATGCTCAAGCTTCAGATCTCATTGGCAACGACCATGTACCCACATAGCTTCGCTTAGTCAAGGTTTGACGGTGACGGTAAAAGTAATCGACTAATTTCAATTAGCGACTCACTGGATCCTGTTTTTCTATTTCGTACTATCTTTGCTACTAGAACTAATTTATTCGCTCGAGGCCGGGCAAATATAGCCTGGAACAGCTTCTACATTCGGTACAAATTCGGAATTTGGATGGGAACATTTTATTATTTTTGTCTTGTGGTTCTATTTGTCTATTTCTTCTTGTTCATGTATCATACCAAATCGCGTTATTATGCTGTCATTGCAGTTACTTAGGTCTTACTGCCTCGACTCTCACGAGACGCCGCACTTCTAATCACGGTACATCTGGGGGGCTCAACCTATGACGACTACTTGATTTAACTTCTCGGCCTCTTCACCTTCATCCTCCCTCGCCATTCCTACCCCTCGCGATCCCGGCACTCCTCCTGAACGCGCTTCTGCACCTGAGCTGCGCGTGCTTCGCGGGGGTGCCCTGAGCCGCACGAACTTCTCTCGATGACGATGCCTGGTCTGCTCTGCTGAAATTTAATTAAAAATTTAATAACGTTAATTAAGTACAAGATTTGTCATGACTTACTTTGACAGTCTTTAATTTATCATTTTTAGGACCGCTCTAAATATATAAATATAGAAACCCGTTATGTAAACTCTCGTTCTAAACCGTATTATCGTGCTGCTTAGCCACTCGTCTATAAGCCGAGGCAAACTGCTGAATATAAGTTTCGGCGAAAAAGGAGTGTCGCTGACCATGCGACGTCTCTAAATTATGCGCCAACTCATGTGCCATCACCGGAAACCAATAATCTAGCGCCTTCGCCATATTAAATCCACCAGTGGCTAATGATTGAATATTGCGTACGTCGCGTACAAAGTAGCGCAAATTAAAGAATAAACTGCCACCCATATTGAATGCAACAGATTCGCCTTTTTCGTCGTAATATACATGAATTGCGTCCCAGCGGATTTTAAACACGTTGACTGCTAACTCACGCAAGGTATGTCCAAACAGCTTCAGATGTCCTTGAAATTCTCGAGGAACTTGACCTCCCGGAACTGCGCGAGAAACATACATCTTGGGACCAATGTTAGATACCATCCCCACAAATTCAAGATCATGCGCAACATTGCGATCGCACATTTGCTCGGCTGAGATAGACGCTGACTCGGCTACATCCTGCCCTGGTGTCCACATCTGTTCGTCGTTCTGAAGTGAGTCACCTCTGTAAGCTGCCGTGTGTTGAATACCTTCTTGTAAAAGTTGTCGAGTGGCTGCATCCGTAAGTGGACCACTTTCACTGCTAGTGCCTGCTTGTATCTGGCGCTGCTGCTGCTGAAGCTGTCGATGAGGCTGAACTTGCTGCTGTGGAGATTCATCCCACCCACCCGGAACTTTAGTCGGTGCCTGCGCTTCACTTTCAGAGGGGCTACTAGAATGATCACTTCGCGTCCTTCCAAGACTACTGTTGTTCTTTTTCCATTTGCTGAAAAGTCCTCCGAAGCTGTCCACATTTTTGTCTTTATCTCGCTGCTGCTGCTGCTGCCTTGGCGATATTAGCGACGACTCACTGGTATCTCGCGCATTAGTAGGGGTGCTCGCGTTACTGCTACTTCCAGCAGATTTCGCAGAAACTTGCTGCGCATTGGTTTGCAAATTCGCATAAGGCGGTAAATCGAGTTCATCATCACTAGGCGGTGCTGGCTGTCCTTTCAAAGCTCCAGGTTGCATTAATTTCTGCTTCAAACTCTCAAGTTCTGATTCCTCAGCTTTCTTGCGTTCAATCTCTTTCTGCCGAGCCTCTTCAAGAAGTTTATCATGTGCAGCTTTCGCAGCCTCTTTCTCATGACGCTGATGCTTTATTAATCTCTTGACATTATATCCACGTCGTTCAAGACTGCTAAGCGAAGAATTCATTAATGATTCTAATACTGTAGCAGCATCTGGAGTCGGCCGTTCAAGTAAGACCTTAACTAGCGATTGCGCAACGTCGAAGTATTCAAACTTCGGAACGAGATACATCGTCCAGCCACCATCAGACCGTTTTGACATCGTTGCAGTAGTAGATGTAATCACAGGTTCTTGTCGTTTACTGAGTCGCATACGAATAATCGATCGTTGAATTTGAATACGCGAGACTGAACTTATGCGGAAATTCTTTTCAAAATGAGGATACGCAACTTTAACTGTTTCACCACGGGAATTGAGATCAAGGTAGAGTTTTGCACGTTCGATGATGCGTTTGCGGATGTTGGCAATGTCGGCGGAGTTGATTTGAGCGCCGATAGATATTGATTCTTGAACTATACTTGACATCTTTTGAGATCCGATTCGCTAATAATAACTATCGTTAGCAGCGGAAAATAAAAATTTCATATAAAGGATAAAACTACCTTGTATAATCTCTCAAGATCAGGGTCAAATGGTGCTGATAAAATCTCCATCTTGAAAAAATTGTAATTGACTACATCGTCATTAATCACAATTCCAGAAGCACGAGCAAGGACATACTCCATATCCTCATCTCCAATCTCATCATACTCATCCATATCATTCTCATCATCATCTAATAGCGATATCTCCCCAGTCGCATGAGTACTACTCGAAGAATTCTTCTCGACAGAACTAAATTTGCGACCTAATAAAAACGCAGAAGTCTTCATATCCTCAATGAGCTTAGAATCACCAGCTAACTGCGCCCAATGGCGTTCAAACTCGACCAAAAGTTCCATATACTTTGAGTATCCACCAGCTTGAACATACATTGCGTTAGGTTCAGAAACAGTTAAACGAGCAAGTTCTAGCATACTAGGTTTATCTCTAGCACCACAATACCGCAAAAAGGCATTCGCGCCAACATCAAAATTCACGAAGTCGAAAAATTTGCGGTAAAAAAGATCACCACTAGAGGAACTAGTATTGGCAGGTCCAGATTCGATGAATACCAACGACGGAGGCCGATAGGATGAAACCGCTTCATTATTTTCTCCAAAAATTGGAATAAAGGCAGAATCATTTAATGAACTTATATCCTTTGGTCTCAATTCTGATATATTACCAGCCATGAATGTAAATATTTTGTTGGCTTGAGCAAGTGAAGTTGGTGGTTTCGAGATTAAGCGCTGTACAACGGCCTCGATAGGTGGATACATTTCAACTCCAAACTTCCATGCTTCAGCTTGCAAATCTTGACGAAGGACGGGAAATTCAAATAGAGCTGCGGAAGGTGACGAAAAGCATTCACTGGGTGATACGATTATTTGCTCAGTCTTTATACCATCTGAATTGCCTAAAACTGTTGCAGGAAGAAAACGTTGTGCAAGGCGAGCATTATAGATCGATCTGTACTTATTCTGATCAAAATATCGAATGAAATAGTTAAGAGCTTTGTCTCTAAAATCATCATCCGTTGCATTCGTAGCAAGATTAATCACAGTATGTACAGAAGGATGACTATTAAGTCCAAGTTTGAACAAAAATACTGCCTCAGTCGATTTAGGATTCCAATCCCCTTCCGACCATTTCAACAGCGGTAAGCACAGTTCGCGCAGTTCCTCAGTTGGCTGGTATAATTGATTAACATTATGTAACCTATCGTCATTCTCGCTCGCGACGATCTCATTGGCTTTAAGAAATGAAATATCGGTTTGTTGCATATCCTTCTGTTGACTAGCAAGGTAAATAATCATATCTCGAGGTGACCATTTACGTGCTGCTTCATCTGAATGTAACCGTTCCATAACATATTTGAGCTCAATAGTTTTGCGGACTCCAAGGTATACAAGAACTTCTTCCGACACGCTATTCTTCACAGCTTCATTAACGACCGGCAAATCCGGAAACATCTTAACATCATGAAGATATGATTCACTAGGTTTCTTCATTCCTTTTTGTGTAGGAACGCAAGTAACGTCACGAAGCAATTCAAAGAGAGCGGTCTTGATTGAGTTGACTAGCGGATACCATTGTTTCGAAATTGCCGAGAGTACTTCTTTTGCGAATTCTGGTGACACAGAAAGATTTTGCTCAATTGGAAGTGAACTGGAATAAGTTCCTGTAAGATAAATAATCCATGAATATACATCAAGCGGTCTCCATCCACTACGAAATAATTAATATTAGTATATATCGCCTCAACACCCTTCAATCCTTCTCAGACTTACATCATTTCAAGATCCGCGTTTCTAAACTCCTTAGCAACAGCATAGGGCAAGCATGTATACGGTACAGGCATTGCGGACGGAACAATCGATGAATTATGATAATAAGTCAACGATCTCATATCAATTGTTCCCATTTTCTCGTCCGCGAGTAAAGCATAACCAATCATAGCCGTCACATCTGACATTGTCAATTCATCAATCTTGACTTTTCTAATGGCCCATTTAAGAAAAGCGATCATGTCTGTGGCATCTAATGCGCGCTTTGAAAATTCGTTTTTGATATCACTGACATCGACTGAACGCATCAGACCTAAAGACTTAACTTGATCATGAAACTTCGGTGCACCATCATACATATCCTTTGGAATCATTGCAATATCTTTCAAAAATGAGATATCTTCCATAGCTCTGACTTCTGTAGATGGTTGAACACCTTTAGTGGTAATAAGAGGTACAGACTTTGCCGATTTCCAAAATCCAGTCGCGATATATTGACCAATACGAGCATCAGGTGTCGAATTTCCGAAAAAGAATTGACTCATTATAAACGAGGATTTCTCATAAATCTCGGCTCCAAGCGCAAGTTGATTACTCTTCGAATCAGGTTTTGGAATTAATAATCCAACTGAACTCATCTCGGTTCCATAGACAATTCGAGTTAGAATACCTGCCATGTACATCATTTCTTTATTCCAATCCTTAACGTATGCATTTGCTGTATCAACTGCCGCGCGCTCCATTGTCGGAATAGCTTGCGGTGTCGCAATGTGAGATTTTAGCGCTGTAGTCTGCTTCGTAGGGAATCCAATAAAAACCTTTGCGTCTTCGAATTCTTTTGGAAAAATCTGAGTTGCAATACCGGATTTTAATTGTGAAGAATCTGCTTCGCTTTTATTAAGAGCAATCATTGAAATTGACGCATGACGAGGAGGAGGTTTCATTATTGCTCCATGAAGTTTCTTTGCGAAAGATGCTGATGGACTCGTACTAATATATCCGGTAATGTTGCGTAAAAAGAGAACAGCTTCAGTGTATTCGTTTGGCTTTTCGGCATCGGCGGTAAATGCATGAATGAATTTAAGACCGAGTGATACAATACCTTTTCCCTCTATTTCCGATTTGCCCAACTGTGTAACGTTCAAATATCGAGCTTTTATCTGTACAGATTCAGCTTCGACACGATCCATTTGCATCGTTCGATCAAACGATCTAAGATTAATTTCTTTTGGAATATCCAATTTCAATGGATCTGATTTAATCTTTTGAATCACAAGAAGTGGAATCCCATCAACTATAAATTCAATCTGTTGCAACCTCACAAACGTTAAACTTTGAGCAAGAAAACTTGTAAAGTGCGGAAGATCCGGTAACGGCTTGGGAGATGAATAAGGCAAATCAATAGCTGTCCATTTCTTCGAAGCATTTTTCTGCATCTCTTCCGATAACGTGAATCGCCTATAGTGAAGTTGATCTCCTTCATAGTAAAAATTCATTCCGGTTTCTCCGCTTAAAACCATTGGCTCATCAGTAACAGCAAAAACAGAATAAAAACCAACTCCGAAGGCTCCGATCTTAGTCTCATCAGGATTTCCTTTTGCAATCTCACGGAGACGATCCCAGTCTTCCGGTCTAAAACTCATACCGTCGTTGCTGATCCGTAGACGTTTGACGATTTGTTTCTGTATATCTCTTTTTTTTAATAGAATGTTAGTATTTTAAGATCTAGAAGTATCCCACGATTCTTAAGCATACATTATCTTTTCCATTTTAATAGACCCTTTCGGACCATCGGTGAAAAACTCGACTTTAACAGTCGTAGCGCCAGCGTCAGCACTATTCTGAATCAACTCCCGAAATAACGCATGATCAACCGGATACTTTGACAAAGTTCGCGTAATAAGCCTATGATACTTCTCGTTTAGATATATGATTATTAAAAAAGAAAAGCGAAATTTCGGCTTCTTGTCATTATAGAATTCAAAAAGGATATTGATAGTACATACGCACGATGATTAACGGCGACAGTCTCACTTACACCTCCTGCGGCACCCTTTGGCGGACGCCGCAGAGCGTCGTAATCTATCGATGCCATTATAACTGCGCAATTGTCTTCCTCGTTTAGGAATTTTCAGAACAGGATGAGAGAATGAGGGTGCAGTATATTGGCACCTTCGAAACAGATTATCTTGGCCTCTTTCATACGCGAGATTCGCAATGATTACAAGTGCGGCTTAAATTATGACTAAGCTTTTTGATACTCTTAATAATGATATTAACTTACTTAGTCCGAATAAGCGATTCCACCTGCGAGCTGGACCTTTCATACTTAGCACCACGATCATCCACATTTCTCCACAATGCCTCAACCACAACCCAATCAATCTCCACTAAATGAAACCAATGCAATGCTGGCTACATTGCTGTTGAAGAACGTCAATTAAAATCGAACCGGGCCGTGGCGATGCTCTACAGAGTCAATAAAACTACTCTCAGCAATCGCATCAAAGGAATCGCGTCACGAAGCGATTGGGGGGGGGGGGGGGGGGGGGGGGGGGGGGGGGGGGGGGGGGGGGGGGGGGGGG
>JAJLTU010000075.1:0-33010 GCA_030568295.1 Myxozyma neotropica
GCAAACTAGCAGCCAGGACAGAAATTAAAAGAATAAATATATAAAAATTAAAAAACTAGGACACCTACGATTCCAGCGTGGTCTCCCACCGCAGTACTAAGTAGGCCTACTAGGGCTTAGCTAGAGTTGATCGGACGGGAAACGGCGTATTACCTAGAGTATGGTCCTAGTTGTGTATTTGTGAATTCCGCTCTGTTTTGTTCCTTTGTGCCTTTCGGCAACGGTCCTAAAATCATGACTACCCACCATATACGTGCACAGTCGATCATGGTTATGCTCAACTTTTGATTTTTTGCACTTCTTTCCAATTTGCTGGATTGTCCCGAAATTGACCTAATCCACCTCACATCCCTCCATGTCCAGGAGGCTGGGTGGGGATCAGAGTGAGACTTCTTACCCTATTGCGATTGCTCATTGTATATGGGTGGAGGTCCACCCATCTGGGAAGATACTTGGATGGACTTACAATACATTACACGCTTCCGTATATAACAGCCAGACAGAGTATGCCGAACCCTGCTACTCCGCGATATAGATGAGTTAGTCCATTCTACTCCAGTTCAGTTTTTTAAATGTTCTAAATGCCAGTCTTATGTTGAAAAACTATAGCCTATCAGTTTTCTATTTTTTTAAGAATTTTTCATTAGTTAATGGACTTCTAGACGCCTAACAAACCATTAGTTTCAATTTTTGTCCATGATTTCTCGATTAAATCAGTCAATTCAAGCTCCGTTTCATCTTCTGGCCTGTTCCAATTCTTATCAATAAGTTTTTAAAAATTTGCACAAATTATCCAAGGTGTCCGTCGTCTGGATTGGTTTTGATCTGTGGCTTTTCTTAGTAGAAATTGTAAGCCAGGTACCTAACTTACCTAGTATTAACTGTTCGAACATCCGTGAAATTTGCTTTATTTCTCAACCAGGTTTAAGAAAATTCATTCTTTTATTTTATACGTACAAATCATTAAAAAAAGGTTAGTGTGTGTGGTAATACGATTGAAATTAACGTGGCCGCGATCCTGTAAGATTGGGTGTACGATTCTGGATTGTTTACATTGTGCCAAGCTGGGCCATTTGTATATCGACTGCAGTGTCGAATCCGCACATATTTAAATCGCCGCTTGTGTGCACAGCTTCTTTCTTCCCCTGTCATTTCTTCAATTTCAGCAATGACAATATCCTCATATTTTCCTATTTATCGTCCCTATGCTATCTATATTGAACGGATTGAGCTACAAGCAAACTACTGAATAAGCAAACAGGCCATCATTTCCAATATCTCGTTGCGCGGGCATTGAGCTGGCATTGAACAGGCATTGAGCTGGCATTGAGCTGGCATTGCGCAGGCCAATCCACCCTTGCGACTATATTAAAATGAGTGGCAAGTACACCCCTTTTGTTAGTCCTAACAAGTACCTGGAACGGCTACTTACTTATAGATACGCTCTCCCAATACCAAACCTACCTATGTTCATTTGCGTACGCGAGTGAAGGGTTCCGCCCTACCTGGGGTCAAGCAACGATTTTTAACCTTTTCGATACCAACAACGGGTTACACGTTGCCTTTTGAAGCATAAGACCGAATACAGAAATATTATACCGTGGAGCTGCTCATGATTGCGTCTTGATCGCGGAGGGGGAAAGATATAATCATTATTAATGATGTTTCTGCACCGGAGCAAAAATATAATAATCCTAAACAGCAAAAAGCAGAACTAAGGAAACAATCAGAGGAGCGAACACAGAAAATGACCTAGGACTTATTCGGTGCTTTCGTTCTTCCTCTGCTTGCTTCCTTAGCTGTGCTTCTTGCTGAAAAGGAGTGTGATCCGGTGAGCTGCTTTCGTTGATATGAATCGACATCAAGCAGATGGCTGACCCCATCTACCGGATCACAAAGTGTTCTTCCAGCAAGAGCCAGAGCTGAGAAAAGAGGCAGAAGAGGAATGATGACATAGAATTGTAATGTAAAATATATCTCACATCGTCATCTCTCGCGATCACCCCTCTAGTCAAAGATAGGAAGGAGCGTTAGCCTGAATTAAGAAATTACCAGCTCTCCGGAAAGGCTCCATATTCCAAATTGCTCAAGAACTGCATAAATCGCTGGTCGCGTACAGTCTGCAAGAACGATTCATGCTTTCCATTACTTAGATGATTGGGTTATCGCCATGTTAGTTTTGCCAGAATCTCTTGTGGCAGGGTGATAGGGTGATAAGTTCCCCGATATGAATAATGCAGATAATATTGATTTTGGTGACGCCTTCTAATTTATTCTAAGTGCCAATATTAATTGAAGGACATATAAACTATCAATTTTCAATTTTTTTAATTTTGTATTAATTCTAAGGGCTTTCGACGCTGAGCGAAGCATCGGTTTTGATTTCGTTTATCAATTACTTTTTCCATGGAGAAAGTCACATTTCATTCATTAATATATTAGAATTGCTATCAACTTATCTTTTAGCAGGTCATAGTGATTATAGGCAATTTTCTCAAAACAGCACATAAATGTCCCAGGTACCTAAGTCTACAGTCGTCTAGATTGACCCAAGTTTACAACTTTTGAGTTGATATTTCTCCTAAAATTAAATTTATTAAATCATATTTATTATCCACTGCATACGTAAATTAAATCTTTTAAGTTGGCTAATGTTTGGACAGATATATTGAATTAACGCGAAATTGAACGCATAATTTGCCTTGTTTATATTATGCCGAGTCTGTAAATTTTCGTCGTCGATGCTTGACCAACCACATTTAAATCGCCGTCCACCGCCTTCTCTTCACCGGCCAACTGTTCATTCACATTTAGCAATTATCATCATATTCGATAATATCCCGTTCACTCTCCATTCTATGATCCATACGCTATATATATTCAACGGACAAGAAACCAGTAAATCACTCAAGTAACGGGGCCGGCGCTGCCGGTCTCCTTTCCTCAAGTATTCACTACCCTTACGCAGGCCGATCCACCCTTGTTGGTACATTAGAAATTTATCTGGATCGGCTACTTACATTTAGATGTCTTGTATTAGAGAAAGACGAGATCTTTCGGTAGGAAACAGCCAGTCAGACAATTTTCGATACTAGACAATGTTTGCCATACGTTGGGTATTAGAGCATGGGACCGGATACATCTTGATCGTCTGATCGAGGTAGGGGCACGTCCAAGAGACAGGTTGCCTTGTCATAATTTGGTTTAGTTGATAGTTATTATTTATTAGAAGGGCGGCGTGGTAATTAAATTCAGCGTCTGCTTCTAGTCATAATAACAAATATGTAGTATTCTTAGAGTGTCGAAAGTAGAGCTAAATCTAGAAGAGTACCAGTCAAGTATTCCGGCAGCTTGGTCTAACTGGTGAAGACGAGGCGAGGGTAGATCGCATATATATGACGGTGAAAGCAAACATAGCCGTGTATTTGAGCAGCGGAAGTTAATTTTAAAAAAATAGACATAATCGGGCAAACAAATAAGTGCTTGAAGCAATAAGGGCAGATTTAAATCCAAATCCCGAGTTTGTACCAAGTGATAGAACATATAGTAGGCCGATCCAGATCCACAGATAATGTGAAGTAAGTCAGGATGGCAAATTTTGTAGTTACTTAGGTGCTTGGTAATTAATGGCATAGGATATAAACAGTGACTAGTATTATTGGATTTAATGTGATATATCTAACAGAGACGCAACTACAGAAGCTGCCGACAATTATTTGACTAGACAAGAATGTACACTGAACAAAAACTCTGATCGAAAATGCAGCCGGTGTTCTAAGCACCAAAACAATGGCAGAATGAAAGTGATCACGTGCCGCATCTAGGTCAACCGCCAATCCACCAATTACTTAGGCAAAAAAATCAGGAAGGCACGAAGAACGACGACTGCAATCTGGTTCTTCGTTCGCAACACGCAAAGCATACACAAATAATGTCCTTAAGGCAATTTGAATCGATAGTTTGGCGTCGTATGCAATCGACTGTTTCCAGAGTTGCCAGATTACGGCCTGCGTCCATGTTTAGCTTGCAGCAACCATTGCAGCAATTGCAACATGATCATTCCGATATGAAGGCTTCTCATGGAAGTCTTGAGTTAACTCGGGGAAAGAGAACTAAGTCTTCCGGTTCATCCCCTCAAAAGCTTAGACTAGGTTTGTTTATCCTAAATCTGCTCTGAATACGTCAAAATACACAGAAGCTAATGATCATACCGAAAGTGAACATGCTCAGTTTAATCGGTCGAGTCCGCAAGTCTCCTTATCGCCTCAAATTCTCCTATGAAGATCTTCTCCGCCATCGCACCATTCACCGCGCGTGGCAACTTACAAAGCGCCAAGAGCGCGAAGCACAAAACACCGCCTTGATGACTCAATATCAAAAAATACAAGTCGCATGCAACGAGCTTGAGAAGGCTAGCCCGGAGCTATTTGCAAAGGCGATGGAAAAACCGAGGTCGCTTCGTTTCCCGCTAGAGTATAAGATTCCTACAGAAACCCCGCCACATGTTGCATGGGACCATGATTGGAAGAAGGCGAATGTGCCTGAAGTGCAAAAGTAGAGTTAAGATTGGATGAATGTAAATTACAGTGGGAGGGATGGAATGGGCATATTATTGCTTTTGTAAATAATTTTGTTATGTTTAGTATGCGAGTAGAAAATTTACGGCCAGTGATAATTTGCGACTGAGCCGTTAGATAGTTGTTTGTATAAAATTAAACAATACTAGCAGTAATACAAAGAAACAATCCGTTAGAAATATAATAATAAACCCACAATAAAACGAATAAACTAAAACTAGGTACACAACAAAATAAAAGAGCCAAAGAGTATTGAGGGAAAAAGGGCTACTAAATACAAAGATGGACGCGTAAGAAAAGCCCTGGAGCAAGTAGAAAGTATATTGAACAAGAAGACACAAAATGCGGGACAAAGGATGCTAAGAACCGCATCTACGTCTACCTTCATCTTTTTCCGGGATCATTCCAAGCTAAATTTCAATGAAACTCGTTAGCTCGCTTGAATGCAATAGAAAAAAATTGTATAATCACTTACAAGCACCTAGCCAAGCAGGAATTGAACCCGAAGCGGTCGCAGCTCCACCAGGAATGCTTAAAATACTGTTCCATGTACTACCGGCATCAAAGAGCGAACTAGTGGGAGCCGCCAAACCCGAATCCGTCCGTGGTCCAGGTACACCAACAGCTGGTATTGGATTAATACCAGAAGAATCAGGAAAGAAAGTAGACTGACCACCGCCTCTTCCGAACCATGAGGACGAGCGCGTACTAGGGCCGGTCGTATTGCTGAGATCGCTTGCGGCAACTGGCGCAGGACGACGAGCACTTGGAGCGAAAAAAGGTGCGTCTTCGTCGTCCAGGTCGTCAAAATATAACGCTCTTGAACCCATTACAGGTGGTACATCTTCATTTGAGCCTGCAGAACCATGCTGCTCATCGCTCTTTGAAGTCGTGCTAGAAGGTCGCTGAATCGGATGCGGTCGTTGGATTGGCTTTGATTTCGGAGACGATGGAGGGATCAAGTCGAAACCACCAGTTGAAGGTCGCTTGTCGGTCGAAACGGGAGTCGAAGTCGTAGATGAACCAACGGTACCTGTCTCGATAACAGTCTGTGAAGTACCAATGACGGCAGCGGCAGTTAAATGGCCATTGGCGCCTGATGAACCGCCAATTACAGGCGAAGACGCCAGATTACCCAATCCAATTGGAGCAGAAGCTCGCGGAGTTGGAACATTGAATGGAAATCCGTTCAAACCGTTACCCAAACTATTGCTAAGACTATTGCTCAAGCCAGCAGTAAGTCCATTCGTTGGTGCAGTCGGGCTGTAGTCCACGCTTCCAAGAGCTCGAGATTGAGGTGCCGTATGCAATCCTTGCTGCCTAATTTGAGGAGCAACACCGGTAGCTGACGGAAAGGCATTAGCGTTCAACGGAGACGAAAAGCCTCGATAAGTTATTCCGGGAATGTTGTTCATTGGATTTTGACCATACGAATTACTGAAACTTAATTGAATCTGAGCAGCAGTCTGCGACGGAGACGAAGAACCAATTGACATTCCGTGCAACGGGGGAGAAATCACAGATGGCGACGGTGCTGACGTAGTCGTCAATGGTGCTCGTTGCAATGACTGCTGGGTACTTGTAGATTGAGATTGCATCTGCTGAGAGGATTGCACTAAAGGCTGAGGAGGTAATTGCGATTGAGGAACCATACCATTGACAGTTGTAGGGAGACGCGGCTGCTGCAAAGGAGCTGTCAAATTGTTAGGAAAACCTGTCAAATAAATGTTAATAAGCATTTATGCGTACCAGAAGCAGGAGTGCCAAACAATGGCGGCAGTTTCGCAACTGAGGCAATTGGAGGTAATGAAGTGCCGACCATAAATTGTGGTAGTGCAGACGGATATCCCATTTGTCGCATAGCGTGTTGCTGTTGCTGAGCTTGAAGTTGAGCTTGCTGCTGTTGAAATTGTTGAGCTGGAGGTTGTGATAACTGCTGCTGTTGCTGTTGCTGTTGCTGCTGTTGTTGCTGAAGCTGTTGTTGCTGCATCTGGATCCTCTTCGAATAAACGTCCCGCTGTATTTGCTCTTTCCGAGCACGAGCGTCACGTTCACGATTAGCTGCCTCTCGCTCACGAGCTTCTTTGTCAGCTAGCAAACGTTCGCTTTCTTGCCGTTGCAGTTCCTCTTGCTCCTTTCTTTCAGCCTCCAGCTTCGCTCTTCGTTCCTGTTCAGCCTTTTCGCGCTTTTCTTGCATTTCACGCTCTTTCTGTTCTCTGAGCTCGCGCTCTTTACGAGCAGCCTCTTCACGCTTCTTGCGTTCCTTGTCCTCCCTTTCCTTCTTCTTTCGATCGCGCTCAGCTTCACGTTCCCGCTCTTCCTGCTGCCGTTTCCGCCGCTCTTCCTCTTTCCGCAGCCGCTCCTCTTCAGCTGCTCGTCTTTCGGCTTCCTTCTTGAGACGCTGCTCCTCCTTGCGCTTGCGAGCTTCCTCGTTCTTCCGTTGCTCCTCGGTTTTTAAGGCAGCTTCTTCGGCAGCTTTCTCAGCCTCGCGCCGATTCCGCTCTTCCTCTTTAGCCTGTTTTTGCTGACGTTTCTTGTCCTTCTTTTTCTCCTTCTCTTTGGCCTTTTTGTGCTCACGTTCTTCTCGTAATCGATTCTCTTCATCAAGCTCCTCCAGTAGTTTCTGCTGTCGCTCTTGTGAAACCTTTTCTCGATAGGCGGTAAGGACACGCTGCTCAAACATGCGCGCAGCAAAAATTTGAAACATACGCCGACCTTCTTCCATTCGTTGTTCTTCACTCATAGAATCTGCTTCGTCGTCGTCCTCATCGTCTTCGTAGTCCTCATCGTCGTCCTCATCTTCATCGTAGTCCTCGTCGTCTTCATACTCGGCAACGACAGATGCTTCGGCCTCGCGAGCCATGCGGCGTTCGGCGAGTTGCTCCATCATTTCAATGAATTTTTTGCCGTCATTTTTGAGGAGATCATCGGCTACGGTGAGAATTCCACCTTGGACAGTGAGAGAGTTGCCGAAGTTGAAAAAGTCGCGAGGTATGTCGTGGTTTAGAAGTTCGGGGGGATCGGAATCCGAGTATTCGTCGTCTTCGAGCAGGTCATCTTCGTCGTCATCCTCTTCACCAATTCCAATCTCGCGCACTCGCGGTGATGGCCTATGATGATGATGGTGGTGATGGTGATGGTGATGGGAGGATATGGAAGGATAAGGTGGGCGCAGAGCGGGGGGAGGCACGGGACCAAACTTCTGCTGCTGGTTCGCATACTGCTCCAGCTCCTCGTAGTATGCGTCGTAGAGAACTTCAAGTTCTTTCTCTATGGCGGTACGTTTGCGTCCACAGACTGAGCATGAGCACGAGTGCTTCTGTTGTTCTTTCATCTTGCGCAGAACGGCCTCTTTCTCGACTTTGACGAGCGAGCGACGCTCATCCTCGCCGAGCGAGAGCCAGAAATCCTTGATGCGCTCACGCTCTTCGTTTGTGTTTGTGTTCCATATCCGATCGTTCTTCTTCTGCTGCTGCTGCTGTTGCTGCAGCAGCTTCTGCTTGTCGTCGGCGGATACGGTGGATGCGTTGCTGCTCGCGCCTTTGCGCTTCTTCTTCTTCTTCTTCGCAGTCGAACTCGCGAGATTTGGTTGTTGCGTACTCATATGAGTCTGCTGTGAGTCCTGCTGCCGCATATGAGCCAAAGTAGGCGGTACTTCAGTCGATAGCGCTGCCATTCTGATCGTTGTCGGTCGTCTGCTGGCAAAACTGGTGCTGTTGGCTCCAATCGCGACGACAGCGTCCGCCCCTGCTTCTTCTTACCCGGCGTAGCTCTGAGACCGGCCGTGAGTGCCGCTGCCGTGATCACAGATACGCGGTGCAGTACACAACCCTCGTAGTGACAGTTAGTCAATGATGAGTCATTTTGATTTAGAAGGACAGACCTCCGCCTTCGTTTGTACTTGCCATTTAACAAGTAGACAGAGGCGGCAGAGAGAGGAATATATTACTAATCAGTTGAAACTTAAAAGCGCCTTTTCAAACCTTGATCAAAATTTCAAGATTTTGGAGAAGCGCGGCTCGCATTAGACGAAGGCGGTCATCGTCAAGACAAAACCACGAGCCCAAGCCCGGCCCGCAGCTTTGTGCCTTCCTGCCTTCCACCTACTCCGCCGCCTTTCGTCTTCTGCTCGCCTCTTTCGCCCCCCCCCTTGCGAGAGCTCCTTTGCAGCACCCTCACGTATCCGCTTTTTGTCCGCTGTTCTTCTGCTGTCTTCCAATGTCCTCCCGCGACGCCATTCGCCGGTAAGCACGCACGATACTCATTCTAACGGCTGCACCGTCTGGCCCATCGCGCTAACACTCGAGGCAGAAAACTGGTCATTGTGGGTGACGGTGCCTGTGGAAAAACTTCCTTACTCAGCGTGTTTACGCTTGGCGAGTTTCCTAAAGTAAGTTTGCTTTCTCTTGTTCTCATTGCCGTGCTGCATTTGTTTGGCTTCGCGTCTGCACAATGCGGGAGCCTGCATTGCTAGAGCGTTCAGCCGTCAAGATTCCTTATACTAACTGCACCGCTTCTAGGAACACGTATGATTTCTACCCTACATATTCAGTACATACAGCTTTTCTTATTCTTTTGTCTGCATTTTTAGTTACCTACCGTATTCGAAACCTATGTCACTGATTGCCGCGTGAGCCATTCTCCTCGCTATCACTACCGATGAGCCAAGTTACTTACATTGTTTCAGGTCGACGGGAAGTCTGTTCAGCTCGCGCTGTGGGATACTGCGTAAGTATTCTCTTAATCTGAATCTCTGATATCGCATTCACTAACTTATTGCTTACTAGAGGGCAAGAGGAATATGAGGTATTTATTTTGTTTACCTGACTAAAGGGCAGCTGTACGCTCGGTCATCGCTTCTAACACCATCTCCAGCGACTACGGCCTCTCTCATATTCTAGAGCGCATGTCATTCTGGTCGGATTTGCTGTCGACACCCCCGATTCGTTAGAAAACGTCGCTTCTAAAGTATGTTCATCATTCAGCTGATCGCAGCCAACTAGCTAATTACATTGTATAGTGGATAACCGAAATCAACGAGCTATGCCCCGGTATTCCCATTATTTTGGTGGGGCTTAAGAAGGACCTTCGTCAAGACCCACATGCCATCGAGGAAACCAGACAGCGGAATAAACATTTTGTCACACCGCAAGAGGTTTGTTCCACGATACCTCTCAGATCTATCTGGATCTACATACTAATACTCCTCATAGGCTGAGTTAGTCGCCCGCCAGGTCGGTGCCCGCAAATACCTTGAATGTTCAGCACTTACAGGTGAAGGCGTCGACAACGTTTTCGAAGCTGCTACTCGAGCGAGCTTACTTGTCGGTCAACGACAATCTGCTGGCTGTTGTGTCATTTTATGACATTGCATTCTATATCGGTTGCAGTCACCTTCAATTTTCGCATATAGAGATTTTTATCCTTTCTAAACGTATTAATAATTTTCTTATTTGTTTTGAGGTGCAGCTTTTTTTTTCTGGCTGGATCCCTGTGGTATGTTATATGCTTTTTGAACTATTAAATATACGCAGCGCTGACCTTTACTATAGTCATCTGCGTGCATCGTTTTTGCATCTCATCATCACTCTCCTTCATACCCTCCCTCTTGAGTTGTAGAGATAGAGGTTACTCCTTTTTTGTGATAGTATATCTTGTCTCATCGAACTTCTATCCTTCTCATCACGCAGCACTTTTATAGAATTATGCTCTTCACACCCGTCTCTCATTAATTTTGACAGCATGCAATTTCAAGAGTCACTCTACCGTCTTCAAGTACGCCTTTAATATTATTTGCGGCTCATATGTTTGCATTCGTTCATGCATAAGCGAATTTCTGTCGTTCTACAAAAGCCTACTACATTTTGTGTCTTGTTTCTTCGTATTTTTCACATTCGGTCTCTTGTTTCCTTTTTGTCGGTCATTTATTGCGGTAGCTCACTCCTTTTGTTTCGCCCTTTTTTTTGTCGGTTTTCGGATTTTTGTCGTTCATTTCATGATGGTTTGTTCTGGTTGTGCGTTTGGTTTGCGTGTTTATCAATCTTTTTATTTTGCGATTTTGGCGTACACATTCATTTTTTCCGCATATCTGCTTTTCTATTTGTGTCATCTCATATTTGTGTTTCCTTTTTTCTGGTGGCTGGGAATGAAAAGTCTTATCGTCAACATAGATCGTTCAGCGTTTGACTTGGGATTACTTTTTTTTTGCTGAGAGTGCAGCTATAGTTGTCACGTTTATTCGGTTTTCTTCACGTTCCTTATTGTCTATTGTTTTCATCTCCGATTGTGCTGGTTCATTTTTTTGCGTACATTTGTATTGTGTATATATTGCATTTTTGTTGTCTCTCTTTTGTCCGAGTTTGTGGCTTTTTTTCTTGTAGCTATTATCATGCTACATCGTCGAATGATATATTATCTAGTTCTGCTCTTTTTTTTTTTGAATATTTTTATCAGGTTTTCGAACGGTGACGGTGACGGTGATTGTTTTGATTTTTCTGTCTGTTTTTCTTCAATACTTGGTAATTGGACACGAAAAGCATGCTTTGTATTGAGAGCTTTATATTTATTATCGGCTGATCTCATTTTATAACACTAGTGCTTTTACTGCGAACACCTAGTGGACTATAGCAGATTCAATAGTAGTAGTACAGATAAACTTTAAATCCCTGTCGGAAAAGAGGTTGCATATCGCGCATTCCCTTAACTGGGAATGAACTAGTCGTACACAAACCCATAATATCAACCAAAGCAAAAACCAAAACAAAAAAACCTTAGCTTTACCATAAATTCCATTAAAATATCCTCGGCCAACCTTAGTCACTGATAAACTAGGACAAGTCAAATATAATCAAGAAAACTACCACGTATCATCACCACCGGCATTACCAGCGTCACCAGCATCACCACCAAAGTCCTCGCCGCCATCAGCATTTCCTCCCTTATCGCCATTATCCCACTCCTGAGAGGGCGCATCATCACCAGCGGGAGGAGGGGGAGGAGGAGCATTGTCATCATCATTGCCTACGACCGGACGTTCACGCTCACCGCGCTCTCCACGGTCGCCACGATCACGTCTATCGTATCTGTCACCCCCACGACGGCCATAGTCGCCTCCGCGACGGGGAGAACGCGAGCGGTCGCGACGACGATATCCGCCGCGATCACCACGATCATCACCGTACCGCCCACCACGGTCACCGCCGAAGGAGCGACGAGGAGGAGGGGAACGGCGATAAGCTGGAGATGGCGACCTCTCACGGGACATGTCTACGATCTGATGAATTTGTTAATCTTTAGCCCTTCGAGAGTTATCAAAGACAAAGTATCTTACCTCATCTTTAAGTGTCGGGCGGACGCCCTTGATGTCCTCGTTCACGAGCTTCTCCATAGCAAGATCAAGGTCGGCTTGACGTTGCACATCGATGACGCTATATTAATAATCAGAGCATGGTCTCAAATAATAATCGGCGGCACATACCCAGTGCCGTCGCGGTCGCGCGACACATCAGCGTAGAGGACTTCGATATCAGCACGACGAGCGAAATCCTTAAGATCCTAAAAAATTAAGAAAAAAAATCATGAATGGCTGTTATAAATTCAAAAGACAAAAAACGGATCCCAAAGACTGGTAGTAGATATGTGCGCCACAGGGTCTATTGAATCTTTTTTGGTCAGAAAAATTTGTCGCCGGTCTCCTTCGAAAAACAGAAAAAAGGAAATAAAACAATTCAACAGCAACAGTTATCAACAAATAAAACAAAATAAGTGGAATGTCCTCAGGCACAGAATATGTAACGTTACAGAACCAACCACCACCAATGGACCCGGTCTTGCGAAAAAAGAAATGTGGGATGGACATATGGAAAGGACACACGGAACGTCACAAGGAGAGACACACGGAGATCCACAAGGAGAGACATACGGAACGACACACCCACACGGAACGTCACGTGGACCCGACATGACATATAACCCAGGAAACAATAGGAAGATATTTTAAAGGACACGCGACCAAAGGAAAGGACAACAAAGAGAATGCCGCGGACATATATATGTCCCGGTAACCAAACGACGGCCAAAACATAAAAGAAACGGAAGACCAACCAATAAAAAGGAGACGCGATAGACAAGGAAGACGAATTTTTTTGGGCTCTGAATGTTAAAGTAACGGGCAATCGTAACCGTTACTTCGACGTTCAGAGAGGGCATAATATATCCCACGCAAGTGTTAACTGATCAATCAAGGGGATGCCGGATAGGTCAAAAGACAAGGCGTGAACAACGTACCTGCCACGAGCAATCACCAGGAAGATCGGAAACTTGAATACGGTATTCGCTGCGACGAGGACGACGAGTCTCACGACGCTCAGGGCGGTCTCGGAAGCTGTCCCGTCCAGCGTCGCGATCACGGTAGTTGTCGCGACGATCCTCGCGCTCGCGACGACGCTTAGCGAACTCGAGCTGGAGACGGTCGCCCATGAAGTCCTTGTTATCTAAAGCAAGTGAATTAGTAAAGCGTCTTTTACGCTATATCACAAGCCGATGCACTTACTGAACTCTGCAACAACATCTTGCGCATCGCGCGCATTCTCAAACTCGACAAAGCCCTATAATATAAGCGTGTTCGTTAGCCATCGCTCAGATTTTGCAGTCCATATTACGTCACAAATACATACAAAACCAGTCATAAGCTTGATCTCAACAATCTTGCCATATCCCTTGAACAGATCCTCGATATCATCTCGAATGACTAAAAAGGAATGTTAGATGAAATGCTCTTACATTGTAAGCACAAAAACGGGAAGTAGTATGCCGTTATAACTCAGATACATACCATCGCGGGAGATAGGTCGAATAAACAGTCTAACGTCAGAGTACGACATATTTCAAGCAGCTTTCAAGAGTGTTATTGCGATGTGAAGGCTATAGCAGAGATAATGGGATTATTCTCTGGCTGAGCGAGAAAGGGGGGCGTGCAGAGGTTTGCACGTCACCGTCCGGGAAACATCCCAAAACTTTTAGCAGCTAACTTTTGAGGTTAGGGCCTAAATCATTGGATAGTCGAAAGGCTCGGGTTGCAATATTGTCATTATTACTATTATTATTATTATTATTATTATTATTAAAGCAGTATGCACAGACGGTAGCCTCTTCAACAGATTATTGCGGATTTGCTTTGAATAATGTCGGCATTGCTATTGCTCAAGCTGCGGGTGAAGCCCTCATTGTTGCTATTCTCGCGCACTTCGCTGCGATACGCAGCAAGGTCGTCGAAAACACAGCTGCCACCACCAGACCCGAACCGACGGAGGATACCGCGAAAGGCGTTCATTCCGCAGGAAAAACCGATAGTAAAAGATACTGCTGATGAAGGAGTTGGACCACATAAAATTAGCGCGGTTGAAATGAAGATGCGAAAGCGCAAGTTTGTCATTGTTGCTGTGAGCTTGTATCTTGTGTTTGTCGGAGGGGCTTACTACTATTTGACTTATGCGATTGCTGCCGATACGACTAATTTCAAGAGTGCGGAGCCAAGAGACACAAAGGAAATATACGAGAGTCTTTCAGCGCAGTACGATAGTATCATCAATCGCGATGAGCAGTTTTTGTTTATGCCATTCTGGAGAAAAGATGTCACAGCGCAATTAGCTGTGAGTATTCTAGTCTTGCTATATTAGATATGATAATGATATGCTAACTGTTAAATTCGTATACAGGGAGATGTTTTAGAAGTTGGATGTGGCACTGGACGAAACGTGAATTATCTCAATCTTCCAGGCAAGATCAAGTCCATTACCTTTGTCGACACGGCAGAGGGCATGATTGCAGAGACCAAGAAGAAGTTCACAAGCAGATATCCAAAATATCAATTTGCCAATTTCATAGTGTCAAGAACAGAAGATTTGCCGCAAGATAAGAAGTATGATGTGATCTACGAGACGTTCGGAATATGCTCGTACGAGGACCCGGTTGCGGCTTTGAAGCACTTGCAGGGATTACTCAACCCTGGCGGACGCATTATCCTGTTAGAGCACGGCCGCGGAACCTGGGATTTCATTAATCGAATTTTGGACAAGAATGTGCTACCTCATGCTAAAAAATTTGGATGCCGATGGAATCTTGATATTGGAGATATCGTACGACAGAGTGGGCTCGCGATTGATAAAGAGGACAGATCGCATTTGGGGACTACATGGACCATTCATGCGCATTTGAAGGGCGATGAGCTTCCCGTAGAGCCTAAAAAGCGATTCTTGATTTGGTAGGGATGAAGACTGATTGCGTTTGAATTACTTTACGCGGCGCTTGTACATATGGAATTGAGAGAGTTGCATATGCTTCATTGACCGGTGCTGCAATTGCTCCAGAATATATTGTTTGTTTTGTAAATAGCTTGAATTAGAATAATCTGATAGCAGTGAGTCTCTATGATGTGAGAAGCAGTAAACTCTTATCTGATCTTCAGAAAATGCCACGATACCTGGTGACGACGCCGGAGCGGCTCAGTGTGCCACGTCCAACTTGTTTTACTCAGCATCTCGGCCGCAGATCATTCCTGTAGAGATTTTATTGTATATATGCTAGTTTCCAAAAAAATCTGTGTACTATTGTTAGTTCAATGCAATTGTTCTTGCAACGCGATCTGCTCTGCTGCGTCCCCTGTGCTCCAGCCTCGACTGGTGTCATCCCCTAGTCCACATGCGGCATAGCTTACCTTCCAAATACGGCTAGTGTGTAAGGTGGCAACGTCGTTTGAACCCTAACCTCCAGACATATAAATAAGCGGCCGCCCCGCTCGTGCTTTCCACGCCCCAGAAACGGACTTCGCACTTGTTTGTTTCGCACCTGCCTATTTCGGTAAATTATTTTTTTTCGCTCAATCCCTACCTTCTCGGGTGACATTAGCTTGTTCTACTCGGAGAAAATGGATTCCCTCGCTGTTCCGCGTACTGCTGCGCAGGCGAAGGCTTTTGTCGCGCCGACCTCGTTGTCATACCCCATGGCGCCGTCCGATATCACACCGCCGTCCGAGCCAGTTTTGGCCGACCACTCGGTGGACATCAAGCCTTCGATGGACATCGCTCCTGCTACTCCGGCCGCTACTCCAGGTGCTGCTGGTGCTCCTGGAAATGCCAACGTGTCGGGAATTATTCCTACTTTACAGTATGTCGCCGTCATGGCGCTTCTGGTTTTAGTTTTGATTCTTGCTAACGGCAAATAGAAATATTGTCGCCACAGTTAATCTTGAATGCCGTCTTGATCTCAAGACTATTGCATTGCACGCGCGTAATGCTGAGTACAATCCTAAGGTATGCACTTGAGTGGCGGTGCCGACTAGCTATTATCTACTGTGTTTCTGTATTAATTGCTTTTTTGTTAAGCGTTTCGCTGCTGTCATTATGCGCATTCGTGACCCGAAGACCACGGCACTAATTTTCGCCTCTGGTAAGATGGTCGTTACCGGTGCAAAATCCGAGGACGATTCAAAGCTCGCTAGTCGCAAGTATGCCCGCATCATTCAGAAACTTGGTTTCAATGCCAAGTTTATGGAATTTAAGATCCAGAACATAGTCGGATCCTGTGATGTCCGCTTCCCTATTCGTTTGGAGGGACTTGCCTTCTCTCACGGACATTTCTCGTCTTATGAGCCTGAATTGTTCCCCGGTCTTATCTACCGCATGGTCAAGCCAAAAATCGTTCTCTTGATATTCGTTTCCGGCAAGATCGTCTTGACGGGCGCGAAGGTCAGAGAGGAGATTTATCAAGCCTTTGAGGTAATTTTTTTCTTCCGCAGTCTATTCATGATATTCTTAGAGCTGTTTGACTAATTTTGTTAGGCTATATATCCTGTACTGAGCGAGTTTCGAAAGCAGTAAAAATGATCACTGTTTAGTATTATTTCATTTGTCTCAGGCACAATCGGCTTATATTCTTTGCCGTGTACAATAGTTTAAAAACACACACGCATACATTCTTGCTGTCCAGATGGTATGAAAGAATATTTTATTTTATCCTTTTTTGGCCTTATTATCTGAGTCGCTGGTATTGTTTTATGGGTAAAGGAGCATTTTACGGGTTTTACAGTTTTTTTTTCTTTATGTTTTATTATTGTTTTAGTAGTAATAGTCGCTCTGATTCACTCGACTCGGGTTTGTTTGCTATTAGATTTATGGAAAAATATTATAAAATGAATTTACTATAAATATATTTTTGATTTGTGCTGTAAATGAGATCTGTTGCAGAGAGGAACAGGTAGGGTAAAGAGCGTACAAAGATCGAGAGAGTTCGCATCCGCATCGCTACCGCAACCTTAAGACCATGGCTGCGTAAGAGACAAGACTCGATTACGGCTTTTAAATCTATACTGCTCGATATTCGAATCAGATATGCAGGTCGCTGAAGATCACCTGCCGACATACTCACCGGTGGCCCCGGCACATTTACAGGTTCCTATACATCCCGTCTGCGAGCAACCCAGCCCAGCATATACACCGTCGTCATCAGCACCTGTCCCACCAACTTATGTATCTGCACCAGAAGCTCATCGAGATGCGTTATATTCGCATGCTCCTGACACCGAGAATGAACGCGCGATTCAGTTCTGCAGTGCGAACCCGTTGAGTTTGCCGTTGATTTTGAAGGACGACGAGATCAAGATATGGAGGTCTAGAAGGTTTAAGATGGTGTCTCCGACATCTAATCGCGCTGTTAATGATGATAAAGCTTTATCGTCAAGTAAGAAGAAGACTGGAGGACTGTGGAGCAAACTGAAGAATAAAACAGACCAGTCCAATTCTATTGAGCTCACTTATCGAACAGAGGATTTGACTACATATATCCGGACGACTCCTAAGCAAACAGATACCACATTTAACACACACCTTCCTATGCATCTTAGTCGGAATAATACTTGTAATCGGATATATTTCGAAATCACGTTGATTGCGCTCGATGGCGGGCCAGATCAATCCGCGGTAGCAATCGGATTTCTAGCCCAGCCATATCCAGTGAATACACGTCTTCCGGGTTGGCATCGTGCAAGTATAGCAGTGCATTCGGACGATGGTCGTAAGTACATCGCAGATTCACTCTCAGGACGTGATTTTCTAGACAGCGGACTTCGAGTCGGAGAAACGATTGGCCTGGGGATGGACTTTACTGATAGTACTGTATGGGCGTGCAGGAATGGGAAGTGGTGCGGTGGATGGAGTATGTTGGAGGAGACACCGGGTATGAATAATGAACAGGATCAGTACGATATGGCAAGATTCTATAGAGGGGAGTTGGATATTTACGGGGCCGTTGGTGTGTTTGGAGGGATTGGTGTTGTGATAAATTTTGGGACAAAGACACCGTTTAAGTGGAAGCAGTTTAGAGATGAGTAGCTGCTGCTATAGGCTTCTGCTATTAGCTACCTTCTGTTGGTTACTACTCGCAAGTAGTTTAGAATGTACAGATATACATCCAGAAATCCGATATTCATTCCATATCGATCGGCATATCGAGTTGATCCGCTCTGTGGGTTAGGTCACCTCTGGTGTAACCCATTTCCACCAGCTGGCCGAATCGGATTACACGGCTGCCCAACACCCTTGAACGACTGTCATGAACATGGTCAAAACGAAAAGGTGATGTCGTACTCAGTTCCGTCAATCCTGGCTTCGCCGATGATGCCATACTTTTCTCCATCACAAAGTCGTCTAAACGTACCTCTCGCGCGAGAGCACCGGCAATCAGTAGCTACTGCTTCGTCATCTCATTCCTCGGAAGCTGCGCCTTCACAAGCAAATGGCTCCGATGCACGACTTGCCGTTCCTAAAATGAGCATATCTGGTACTGCAGGTTCAGGAACTAATTATGTAGGAGCGCCGCCAGGTGAGAGTGGTGGACGGAGTAGAAGAGGGTCGGCTACAGCATCGTTGAAGATCGAGACTGCGTCAATTAAACCGACGACGAGTAATTTAGACTGGACTCTCATCAACCGAGCAAAGTATGAAAAAGATATTTACATTCTACGTTGTGCCAAACTATTTGTTCTAACATGAATATTAGAGCAATATCAAATCGAATTACGGATTATCTGTCACTATTCAGAACAAGCGAACGAGACGAAGAAGCAAAGCTCACAAAGACCGAATCCGAACTAATAAGTCAAGAACGAGACATCCTATTCCATGTCGAGCTACTTAAGCAAATTCGAGATCGAATAATACACTACAACCAAACTCTTGATCAAGAAAATTATAGATCTAGGAAAGAGTATGCGGTGAAGTTGGAGAAAATCGATGCATTTAGTAAGGAGTTGACTGTTGTTGACGAGCTCGAGTGGAGATTAACGAGAGTTACGGAGCGGATTGAAGATTATAAAAATAGGATGGATGATATACGAATAGGTATTAAGAAGGAACGAGAACGGCAGATCGAATATGAGCGAAGAACAACTAGTGAGTATCGCAAGATGGTTTTGCTTTTTTGAGATTGATTTACTGACGATTATTTTCTAACTTGTAGCACAAAGAAGTATTGCTTGGTCTTGCGCTTCGGTTGGGGCTTTGGCCTGGCTTGTTGGATATGTTACATATTTGTATAGATTCAAAACGTAGCAGAGGTGCCCACCCTTTGCAGGATTTAACTAGGGGTGTATATAATGGACGCAAAGCTGAGAAAGGCGCATTGCAGCTACTATAATATAGCATTGTTGCAGAGCGACGTACGATAAATGGAGATTAATTTCTACTAGCTGAAACTTGCAGTATGTTTTAAGATCGGTCTTCAAGTCGGCTGTAGTGCGTTGTACATTCAGCTACTCTAAACTACGACAATGCCTTCATCACCCATCAATGATAACATGGATGGTAAGGTTCATTATTCGAATAATCTGCTGATATTTGCCTATCAGCTGTACAGCGCCTCGTGATGCGACATTCTAAGTCAACATGAGCCACTATCAACGTACAATCCGCACATGTCAATGAGCAAGACGGCCATGATTAGCGGCCATTGTTCACATTCTGCTCTCTATGAGTGGTCTCCCACACGTTTAGAGACCCGCGATTCAAGAATAGACCAGAACAAAGACTCTGTGCACAAAACACAATAGAAAATCCCATAGCAAACCTAGATAAGGCAAGAGGTGTCAGTTGCTTTGGGCATCGTGCGGCGACTGCCAGAATTCTAAAAGCGAGCTCGGGCTTGATGAGTTCTTCGCCAACCGTAACTCCCACCCTGCCTTCCGTTACCTATTTCAACCCCCAGTGCTTCGCCATAACGACGGCCTCGACGTGAGTAAATGCGTCTGCATTCGTCTACTTTGACGATCGCGGCGGCGGCTTCGCGCGTGGCAGCTTATCTCGTGCGCTGCACGCCCGGATTCTCGACTTTGCTCCTGCTCGTTGTCGTTTTGGGTTGGCCGGATAGTATACTCTTCGTACTTCTCACACTCTTTTTGCACATCTCTGTTGTATCATTTACTATTAGATCTTGCTATGGCATGTATGTTACAAGTAAGAGAGTTGTCGCAGAGGCTGAGAGGTTGAACACTGAACGAAGGCAACGAAGCGCTTCTCTTTCATGCTCAACATACACCAAACCTCTTTCTCGATACGGAACCGATCTAGAAGATGACACGCTTAGCACAGATAGCATTTCCAGTGACTGTATTTCACTTCAGAAAATAGAAAGCGATGTGAGTTCCGAGACTGAGCCGGAGATCAGTGCGGAGGATCTCGTGCATGCGATTTTTATCCCTAATTATAAGGAAACTCTTGAGACTATGCGGGAGACTTTGAGTATGCTGTCTTGCCATAGACTTGCTAGAGGGAACTACGATGTATAGTATCTTTTTTTGAGAGCCTAATGTTTCTTTTGTGCATTTGAGTTAACTCCAAGAGTAGATATTTCTCGCCATGGAAGAACACGAATCCGCAGCCGTCGAAAAGGCAACCACTCTCATAAAAGATTTTTCGTCGTCATTTAGACGAATAACATACACCCTTCATCCGTATTCAATTCCAGGTGAATCACGCGGTAAATCATCAAACATTTCCTGGGCAACTCGCACCGCATCAGCACAGTACCGCGCAATATCTCTAACTAATGTTGTTTTCACTGCTATGGACGCAGATACACATTTACTCAGCTCTTATTTTGAGATTATTACAGAAGATTGTGACAAAAGACCTGAAGGATCAAATAAGTTTACAATGTATGTTCCACCTATTGTTTTTGATCGGAATGCCCATACAATTTCACCGATAGTTCGATGCGCAGATATGCTTTGGTGCGCTGCTGGAATATCGGCATTATACGATACCTCACAAGTGCGAACTCCAACATCTATTTATTCTATAACAATGAGTCTCGCACGCCACGCGGATTTCTGGGATACAGGTCCTGGAGCTATCGGCGAGGATTTACACATGTACCTCAAATGTTTTTTTAAAACTCGAGGTCAAATGCGATCAGTATCTGTCTTCAGCCCGGCAAGCCATTGTAATGTAGTTCACGAAGAATGGGCATCTAGAATGAGACTTTTAGAAAGATGGAGACTGTCGAGCGTTGCCCGATTTAGACAGGCGTGTCGACATATGTGGGGAATTGTGGATTCAGGATATGCGATAAAAGAGACTATTCGAATGATTATCAGTCGGAACACGACTTTTCAAAAGTCGTCATACATATTTACGAACAGCGAAGAATCAATCGATCATGATGCAGAACTAGGTTTTAAAGATGAAAAGGGCGATTTCGATGAAGAACCTGCATCATCATCCATAGTTTTTACTTTGGATTCTTCGTTTCCAATCTGGCGCACCATAGTAGTCCTTCATAGACTTTACGAAGCACATTTTCTACCAGTTCATTACTTTATAGACGTTCTCGCCTGTTCACTTATCCCTCCCGTGCTCAATATTCCTTCAGACTCGTTACTCGACCAAGTACTGCGATACACCAATCATCTCCGCACTGCCGCATTCTTCGGCGTGGTTATTCAATTGAAACTATACGAAAGTTTCCACGCCAGTGCGCTTCAACTTCGCAGCGAACTAGTCACTAATGCTATAGACTCTGACTTAACTTCCGAAATCACAAAACATGCATTAGGTCAAGTTGGATTTTCAGAGAGAAGAAAGCTTGTTAATGTACTTGATTATGTGTTGTTTCCAATTGCTGGTACAGTGTTTGGTGCTGTGCCGGCTATTAAGGCGCAGATTATGCAGCTTTGGACTACGAATTTTGTATATCATGTATCTTCGAAGCCGAATTCGAGGGCCCGAGAGGAACGATAGAATTCTCTTTTGCAAAAGAATTTTAGAATCAAACTTGGACTTTTCTTTATAGTTTTGTGTAATACCTCTTTGATGCATACGGCTTTAGATTTTGGTTTGTTTTGGAAGAGAGCATTTTTGATTTAAGAGATAACCAAGGTGTGATTTAAGCATCAAATGCGTAACTATAATTAATACATCTAATATCATTAAAACGATTCGCAACATCATTATTTATAGTCTCCCTAAATTGCAATTCTCAAGCATTATCACTACTGAGGCCGGCCACCAGTATACACCAAACTTCCAATTCCAGGTTTACTAACAACCAGGGCTTGCTCAATTTCAGCATCGGTAATGCCGGGGAATTGAACTTTATAATATTTTTCTCTTAAAGCAGACTTAAGTTGTTCCGCTTTATCCAATGGAACCAAGTGAACTGAACAACCACCGAAACCGGCGCCGGTGACTCTTGATCCAACACTTCCATTTGCGCGAGCGATTTTACATAATGTGTCCAGTTCAGGACAGGAGGAATTGAAAAGCTTTGAAAGGGAGGCATGGGATTGATCCATAAGTGATCCGAGGGATTGGAAAATGCTTACAGAATCGGCTGGAGGATAGAGCATTGTAGTCAGATATTCCAATACTCTAAGGGCTTCTTCGTAAACGTGTAATGCGCGACCGTAAATTTGAAGCTTTGCAAACTTAACAGGTGTCTTTCCAAGAAATTTATCAAAAATTTCTTGATCGGAAACCCCAAGTAACGCAGTGGCTTCTTCTTTAGTATAACCTTGTTGATTACTAAAAGTCTCTTTGACTATACGAGCCATTTCTTTCAATCTTCTCGTTCCTTCTATTACTTCGCCATCCCATGCCGGTACACCTTCAGTCTTTGCAAAGTAAGCTTCCATAAATCCACGAAGTGTTCCAGTGCCGATTCCACTATCCTGTGGTATTTCAACGCCGAACTTATGAGCCAATATCTCAGAGGCGATAGAGACTTCAACTACTCTGAGGTTATAATTTGTGGGTGCAGTGTCGTGTTTATTCGCATGAACTAGCGAATTCGCAATAACAAATGAAAGAGGGGGATCTGAAGTCGGGAACTTGAATGGTGTGCATTTCAATTTTGGCTTGAATTGAACGTAAAGTGCATGATCGGACTTTCCGTATACACTGGCTGACTGATCCATACCACCAGAGAAGACGCCTAGATGGCGTTCAGAAACGATGGCCATTGAGGTAAGCTGCTCTTTGGTGATTGAGGTCACGCCATTTACGCGCAGAGTAGCGAGAGCAGCAGCGCAGATGAACGCTGCGGAGGAAGATAGACCGGAAGCTGCTGGCACAGTTCCATCGACAACAATATCCATACCAATCGGAATGATCTTTGAAGGGCTGATTTGATTTAGGTATTCATGCGCGACGAGATGGCCACATTTGAAGTATGAGGCCCAGTTGCTCTCGGATTTGTCGATTTGAACGTAGTCGCCTGACGAAGGGAGCGTGACTGTTGAAAGCGGAAATGAAGCATCTGTGTTGATGAGACGGAGGCAGGAGTCGTTGTTTTTGGCGACAGCAATGACGATATCGGACTCGATTGCCATCGGCAAAACCGAGAAGTAGCAGTAATCAATGTGCTATGACAAGATGAGCATCCAAACTCGGCAATCTTCACAAAGTTACACACCTCTCCAATCAAATTCACTCTTCCTGGACTGCGACTGAGAAAAGCAGGTTGTTCGCCGTATTTGCTAACAAATGTGTCGATGATGTTGCAGTACCGCGCCCGCTGGTTGACGGTAGAGTAGATCTCTTCCAATGACGATATCTCGGGAACATAGTCGTCGTCCGGAGCCGTCATTATGAATTAGATACTTATATCGTAGTATAGTACTGATATAGTAGTATGGCTACTTGGCTGGCAACATCTGGGAGAAGACGGATACAGGATGCCTTATAGGTGACCGACCTTTGGGGGGCGGCACGGCGGCCCGTCGCGGTTGCGCTTCGCCGGTGCCGCATTGACCTTTCCGCTAAGCGCGTCTCTGGGCGCGTGCCTCCTTTAACGCAACAAATACTGCCTCGTGCTATCGGAAGTGTACTTTACGAGACTGCATTTTCTCTAATTATGCCAAAATACAGGGCGCATTTCGTGATTACTACGCTGCTTCTATTAACTGCTCGGCCTAACGCTTTACTCTGTACATCTCCATCTTTCGGGGAACTCCTCAAAGTCCCAAGCATGACGTCACCGCATCCTCGTGTCGTTAAGCTGTGAGTTAATCGTTAGCACTTATAATCTCAGACGAAAGAGAGAAGAAACACGAAGTTATACGTACTCAGCATATACTTTGGGCCATCTCCACCTTCGGGACATTCCCAATTAATATCCTGAGCGGGTACTTTAATATCGCAAGTCTTGCAATGAATGCAGTTCTGCGAGTTGATCTGGAAACGTACGCCTTCGGGTTTTGAATTGTCGGGAATGTATTCGTAGACGCCGGCTGGACAGAAACGGTTCTCGATACCTTGGTATTTGGGAAATGAGGCCGTAGTGTGTGCGTTCTTAAAATGGAATGATTAATTAGTAAACGAAGATGATAAATTATGAAGAGAGAAAAAAACATACCCAATCCTTGACCTTAAGATGGACCGGCTCATCTTCATCGTGCATCGTACCAGTGCGTGCAACAGAAGTCAATAGATCAAAACTGATTTTGCCATCCGGTTTCGGATACTCAATCTTCTCAAACTTATCAGCTGGCATTGTGGATTCGGCATCGGAATGTCGATGATGGAACGTCCATGGGACTTTACCCTTCAACAGCATAGTGTCAATACCAGAGTACATTATACCTCCATACATGCCCAGTTTGTTATCGAATGACGGTCTAATATTGCGGACTTCGTAAAGTTCGTCATGAACCCACGATTCCTTGAATTTTTCCTCATATGTGTAGAGTGCAATCGCGGATTCGTTAGTCGTGTTGGTACTGACGGCGTTAAACGCGCTTTCAGCAGCCATCATACCAGATTTCATTGCCGTATGAGTACCTTTAATCTTAGGCACGTTAACAAATCCAGCTGAGCATCCAATTAATGCGCCTCCAGGGAAGATCAATTTAGGAACCGATTGCAATCCGCCCTCATTAAGTGCACGAGCACCATAAGATATACACTTGCCGCCCTTCAAAACTAATTCATACAAAGGATGATGCTTCATCTTTTGGAATTCGCGGAAGGGAGAGACCCAGGGATTCGCATAGTCAAGTCCTAAAACAAGGCCAACGCTGACTAACCGTTCGCCGAAATGGTACATGAATCCACCGCCGTATAAATCCTTTGTCAGTGGCCATCCCATAGTGTGCACAACTTCACCTTCCTTGAAGTTTTCTTCGGGAACTTCCCATACTTCTTTAATTCCTAAGCCGTACGTTTGCGGATCCTTACCGCGCCGTAAATCATATTTCTTGATCACTTTCTTTGTAAGAGAGCCGTGGCAGCCTTCCGCTAATAAAGTCACCTTTGCATGGAACTCCATTCCGCGCTGGAAACTATCCTTTGGCAATCCAGACTTTGAAATTCCCATATCATTCGTAGCAATTCCACAAACAGCGCCCGAGCTATCATAAACTAATTCCGAGACCGAGAATCCCGGGTATATCTCGACTCCGAGCTCCTCTGCCTTTTCAGCAAGCCACTTGACAACCTCGCTCAAGCTGACAATGTAGTTTCCTTTGTTATGCATTTGAGGTGGTTCAGGAATCGGAATTGCGTACTTTGAAGTTAAAAATCGCATTTTCTCACTCGTCACAGGTGTAAGCGGGCTTGGTGGGTTATCTCTCCAATCGGGAATAAGCTCGTCGAGAGCTCTAGGTTCGATCACAGCCCCAGAAAGAGTATGAGCGCCCATATCAGCAGCTTTTTCAAGCAGAACAACACGAATCTCGTTGCCTCTTTCGAGTTCTAGCTGTTTGAGTCGAATCGCAGCTGCAAGACCGGCAGGACCTCCGCCGACAATGACAACATCGGCTTCATCAACGTCCCGCGGCTCTTCGAGCATCTGCTTCATCTCAGTAGTCAGCTGCTCCTCATCTTCTTGATCCCGCAGATGAGAGGTCGAGTGTATCTCTGAACGAAACTGGAGGATCGATGGCGAAGAAGGTGATGCAGACGGGATATGGGTGAGAGCCGATATCCGCGGTCGTTGGGCGGGCACGAGTGGGCGTAACGTCGATCTACGCGCGAGCCGGTGCAGCGAGCCGACGAGCGAGGAGTTTGCGCGCGCCATCGAGCAGGACAATATTAACTATATCAGAGAGATAAAAGAAGAAGGAAAGGTCCGCGAGAAGTAGAAAAAATTCGGTATGACTTGCAGTGGACAAACCCCACGAAATTGAAATCGTCCCTTCTTCGGCAGTCGCGCGGCTTAGACAATTTTTTATTGCCGCATGGGGTTCATGTTTTGGTGCGCAACGACCGGGAGCCGAGGCAACCAATAGAAAGCCGCTCAATGTCATTGTTGTAGTCAGCGATAATTATTACATGTGAAGATCTCATTTATCATTTCTATTTGTGGCAGAGTCCGTTCTGCTTTTCAAATGAGTGACTCAATATATCTATACTATTTACAATAAACAACAAAGCGAAATACATACTCACAACAAACAAACAAACAAACAAACAAACAAACAAACAAACAAACAAACAAACAAACAAACAAACAAACAAACAAAGATAACGAGCGGCTTTTCTGAAGGTGAACATATGTACAATATAATACAATAATATGCAATATATACAATGATAGATGTCGAAACATAGTCATGAAAATCAACAGTAGCACAAGAGTCCTGGCCGCAGTCGTCCTATAAAGCTTCCTAAGATATATATCGAGCGACAACTTGGATGTGTTAAGATAGAACAGTGGCCGCTGTATATCCTTAGCATCCTCTAGAAGCAAATCCAACGTTGTAATCATCAACGAAGCTTGATAGTCGGGATATAAATATGCTGGCAGGAATAGGTGTTGCATGGTACCAAATAAAGAACTAGGTTGCATTTTCGCTGATATCGAAACGAGAGTGGTATCTTCAGATGTAAACGAGCGTGGTGGTATTCCAAGATGACGATTGGTGAACGGAAAAGGAGAGACAAGTGTCCTTAGAAAGTATAGAATATACAAAAGTGTCTGTGTCAAAGAATGCAATAGCTTTTGTACAATTAAAACGAAACAAGCCAAGGACTGCGGCATTTCTAGAAGTCTTTTTGCTCTCTGCAAGCAATCGAGAGCAAGCTGCATTCAACACTTGTAACTCGAGAATATATATACATATATATATACTAAACGAGCGGTTTCGTCAAAACCAAGAGAGATTACAATCCCTTCAACCTTGTCTGCAGAGGAGCGACCACCAGAAAACTTGCAAATCAAAAAAGCAAAAAAAAAGGGGCAGAACAAGGACGCCCAAGACATACTAGGAGGGCTTAATACTCCCTTTCCAGATTCCTTTCCAGAACGAATATGTACAGGGCTGCCTCCCATACACCGAAAAAGTAAAGCAAAGAAAACATAAAACCGGACCAACAGAAGTGAGTTGCAAAGATAATCAAATGGATATAAAGACGATTTAATCGTTCATCGTATATCAATCGCTGAATCGGGTATAGCGTACCAAAGTATCAAAAAACAGTTTACATCATTCCGAGAAGCAAGCCTAAAATAGCGACAAAGGTGGTCAAAGTATAAGCAGAGACCTCGGTATAGTAGTGGGATGCATCACCCTCAAAAGTGATAGGAGTGTGGGCAGGAGAAGGCTGGACGGTCTTGTTCCCGGGGCCAGCAGTGGGACCTGGAGCAAGAGGAGAGCCGCCGGTGCCTATAATGATGGCTTCAGGAGTCCTGGTGGAGCTTGGTTGCTCCTTCGACTTCGTGGGCGATGTGGTGGGCAAGACCGGAGTGAGAGAGGAAGTAACGACCGCGGTCGAGGAGACCTTGGTCTGGGAAGGTACAGGCACATTGGAGGAAGGAGTGGAGGTGAGGGTGGTAGTCGAAGTCACATTACTGGTGGTGACGGGGGTGGTGGTGATGGTCGAGATGGTGGTGGGGGTCGATGTGGGTTTCGAAGTGCGAAGCTTCGAGCTGATCTTAGATGGCTTGACATGAGTAGTCGTAGGCTTGACGGGAGTGGTGGTAGACTTATTCGGCTTCTTAGGCTCCTCGGACTTCTTGGGCTCTTCGGGCTTCTTGGGCTCCTCGGGCTTCTTGGGCTCCTCGGGCTTCTTGGGCTCCTCGGGCTTCTTGGGCTCCTCGGGCTTCTTAGGCTCCTCGGGCTTCTTGGGCTCCTCGGGCTTCTTGGGCTCTTCGGGCTTCTTAGGCTCCTCGGGCTTCTTGGGCTCCTCGGGCTTCTTAGGCTCCTCAGGCTTCTTAGGCTCTTCGGGCTTCTTAGGCTCTTCGGGCTTCTTAGGCTCCTCGGGCTTCTTAGGCTCCTCGGGCTTCTTAGGCTCTTCGGGCTTCTTAGGCTCCTCGGGCTTCTTGGGCTCCTCGGGCTTCTTAGGCTCCTCGGGCCTCTTGTCCTTGAAGTCAGGGATTTTGTCCTTAAAATCAGGGATTTTGTCCTTAAAATCAGGGATTTTGTCCTTAAAGTCAGGGATTTTGTCCTTAAAGTCAGGGATTTTGTCCTTAAAGTCAGGGATCTTGTCCTTAAAGTCGGGGAGTTTTTGAGCATCGGCGTCGGCAGGAGCGGCGGCAACACCAGCGGAGCCGGCCAGAAGAGCGAGGGCGACAAATTGCTTTGTGTACTTCATTGGGTGCGGAAGAATACAGGCAGTGATGTGGAGGGAGGCAGAAGCGAGGGACGGATGCGGGGCGGGTGAGGAGCCTTTTATCTGGCGCAGGAACAAGGACCGACGTCTGCTACGCCGTCTTCCTGACGCATCCGGATCCGGTGGCCCCCCAACAAGGAGCTGCTGCCACGTGAAGACCGGAGCAAGAAGGATAAATTCCACAATGACGAACATTGCCGTCGCCGTAGCACATTATGCGCAGTAAGGACAAAAGAGTGAGAACAAACACTAGGAGCCAACGATCGCTACAAGGTGACGAAACCAGGACTCGGGGAAATTGTGACGACGCGAATCGCACGCGTCGCGACGCGTCTTGCCGCGAAACCCCAGCTCCTTCTGCCACGCAACAACCTCATAACTTCTGCAAACTTAGCTGATTGCGGGCCATCCCCCTAGCACTAATATTCAGCGGTCGGCGCGCGCAATCATCTCACAAAGCGTCTTGTTTACCCGTTGCGCTCTACCAAAAGCGGCCGTCATCCCTGCGCACGAGCCCCATTAAATATAGTCCTGGTACCATATGCACCGCCTTCAGACAGCTGTGCATCGGTAGAACAGTCCCCGCTTTACACGGCCGCAGCCTACTCGGAATGTTGACCACTATTGTTTTTGTGATCTACCGCTGTTTGAGCCGTCTTCACCACCAGAGCCCTGCTTTCGCTGGAATATATTCTGCTGGATTTCCTGAGTGAGTCTTGCTGTGGCAGATCGCTGTAATAGTCGCACGTGCGCTGCTGTGCTTTGTCGGAAATCCGGTTTCTCTTGGCTATATTGCCAGTTCATTCTGATTCCAGCCTGCTGCTGGCCTGCGCTGCCGACCAGTGCCCCCTCCATTATCCTGCCGTCCGCGCCTACTATATATCTCTCTGGGCTTGCTCACGCGTGATTCCCCTTTCTCACGCTCTCTGCTCATATAGTGAAGTGCAAATGGCCTCTGCTGCAACAGCTCCGTCGTCTGACATGGCCACTAGCATATACCCTGGCGCCGCCGTCGTCGACATGCGTCCCGTCGGCAAAGAGGCCGTCAAGTTCGGAAACTACATGCTAGGCGCAACACTAGGTGAAGGAGAATTTGGCAAAGTCAAATTAGGCTGGAGACGTGACGGCAAGCAGCTGTCTGAGGTGCGCGCGGCTATCCATCCTACCGTTTATAGGTACATTTTTTACTGACCTGAAACGCGTGTTTTCCCTTTTGCTTTATAGGTCGCCGTGAAACTCATCAAAAAAGAGAATATTCCCCCAATGTCGAACCGGGAAGCTAAGTTCCAGCGCGAGATCATTGTCCTCCGTCATTTGCGACACCCAAACATCGTCCGTCTACAAGAAATTATCCAAAACGAGAAATACATCGGCATCGTACTCGAATATGCTTCTGGAGGTGAACTCTTTGAACATATATTGCAAAACAAATATCTAAAGGACTCCTCTGCCTGCAGATTGTTCGCGCAACTTATTTCTGGTGTGGATTATTTACATTCAAAAGGTATCGTGCACCGAGACCTAAAACTCGAGAATCTTTTACTCGACAAGCACAAAAATATCATCATCACTGATTTTGGTTTCGCCAATGTGTTTAATCCGGATGATGTTGTTTCAGGAATCCCAAACGCCGATCTGATGAGTACGAGCTGCGGTTCACCGTGCTACGCGGCACCTGAGCTTGTTGTTAGTGACGGCAAGTATTCTGGTCGCAAAGTCGATGTCTGGAGTTGTGGTGTGATTTTGGTGCGTAATATAACCTTTGCATTATTTTATGCTGATGCTAACCTAGTATTAAACAGTATGCAATGCTCGCAGGCTATCTTCCATTCGATGATGACCCACAGAACCCAAACGGTTCGAATATCACTCAACTCTACCGTTATATTACTACTACTCCACTCACGTTTCCAGAATACGTCAAACCCATGCCTCGTGATCTTCTCCGACGCATTTTGGTCCCAAATCCCGAAACTCGCGCCGATCTTCTTGAAGTTCGTGCACATTCATGGTTGCTACCGTACTCCAAGTTTTTGTCTGTCAAACCCAAGGAATGGGAGAGCATGCTGGCGCCTCCATCGGATCGATCTTCAAGACAATCGATGGCGCCAGGTATTCCTCGATCAAGCAGCGTTCGGGAAAATCACCGCTACTCATATGCGGAACCTTCAAGTACTGGACACCGACGGAATCAATCTTCATCTACTAGTGCTGCTGATACTCGTCGGTCTTATGCACCTTCTTCCGAGCCTGCTACCGGACTGGCTTCTGCTACGTCTACTTTGCCTGGTATATCCTCCTCTGGCCAGGCTGATATTGAGAATGTTCAGAAACAGTTTCATCAAACTACTCTACAATCACCTTCCGCGAAAGGGTCTTCCGCGTCTGCTCAATCAGCACCTCAGCAGACGAGTAAGTACGAGAAACGTCATACTGTTCAACTTGAATATACGAAACCTCCTACATTTACGCCACGTGCGATGATGGAACCTGTCAGACCCGCCGTTGTTAATCAACAGAAGCCGCACCGCACTTCTACCTCCTCACCGTCTGCTCTACCTAGCCACCTTCAGTCTACGACTGAAGGAGTCAGCTCAGTTGTACCTAATCTGACTACGGACACTATTGTTGAAGATGCAACAGCTGAAGAAGCGCATTTCGAACAAGCTGCTGTTATGCAGTCGATAGCCCCTACTTCTCCACCATCAACCCCAGCTGTGGTTCGTTCTCCCTCTGATGATGTGACTGCAAGCGAGCGGCAAAGCATTAAACTTTCTGCTGTCGGTGAACAATCTGAATCTGGCGCAGCCCCCTCTCCGTCCACACGCAGTGTGCATTCACGTCTGCCAGTGCCAACGAAGAGGGCCCGACCAATGAGTATGCAATTCTTATCCTCCCCTACGACACCAAAATCCGCTTCGACACCTAATGTTCCAGATCTTATGAAGCCGCTACCTCGACCTTCTTCTTCAGGAGCTCCAACTACACCTTCAAAGCCTGTTGCTCCTTCGAATGTCGCGATGCAAGGTTCGATACCCTCTCGAAAGCGCGAACGACCACAATCTATGTTTGTTCCTTCTTTCCATACTACGGATGTCGTGAAACCTCCTTCTACGGCAGACGCTATCCATGCTAAGTCGAGTACAGTACAGCAGACATCATCGTTGACACAGACATCATCGGCAGCTGCTGTGGCAGCTGCTGTTAGTGCGTCTAAGAGATCATCAGTGGCACCGCGTGCGCCTTCTAATCGCGGACATAGACGTGGTCAGTCAAGTTTGAGTTATAATGCAGAAAAATTTTTTGGAAGGATCAAATCATCAACCACATCTTTCTCCAATAATAATAATGCTAATGTCGCTGCTACATCTGTGTCACCATCAACGACGATGCAGCCACAGTATTCGAGATCTCACCAAACGACGACAACAGCGACGCAGCAAGCCTGCGAGCAAATGCAGAGTACTCAACCAACTGCACAAGTTTCTTCAAAACAAACTTCTACTGCTGCTACAGAGGCTCTAAAGGCTTCAAAGACTAAAAAGCTTAACGCTGGATACGAAGAGACAAGGCGACATGGTGGCACGGGACCCGCAAGAAAAGTCATGGACTTTTTCAGACGAAGAGGAGCAGCTACATCTTCGTCTACTACGGGATCTAATGAACATGTTTAAATTCATCCCGAGAGAAGAGAGAAAGAAAGTGATTTATAAATTTTGCTTTTTTGTTTATGTTGTGGTTTATCGGTCTCTCTATTTTTAGCATTCAGTTCAGGGCATCCTCTTATTGATTTTTTTATTTTTTCTTTTTTATTTGCGGGACTATTGTTGCTGTCGACATAACTAATTTTCGGTTTTTTTTTCATCTTGTCCTTTTTTGTGTGCGTCGGCAGTCGACACAGACAAGACTGGGAAAGACTCGAAACGCCTTTATATACTATCTTGTAGTTATCTGAACCATTTTTTAGTTTTTATATGCAAAGTTTCCTTTATGTACTTTTCATTTAGGCGGATTGCGAAATTTTGTAGGTGTTGTTAGCTAGATAATCATATCTTTTAATGTCATTTTAATAATTAGGAACGGCAAATCTGATCCTAGCTATGTTAATACAGGCGTATGCAGTACGAGGCGAGTTGCGACAGCGAGAAATAAAATCATTAAAATGGCGTGTAAATTGACATGCTTCTGAATCCTTCAATAGCATACCTACCAAAGCTTTTTGAACGCAAGCAAATACACGCAAACTAGCAGCCAGGAAAGAAATTAAAAGAATAAATATATAAAAATTAAAAAAAACTAGGACACCTACGATTCCAGCGTGGTCTCCCACCGCAG